>APFE031757137.1:297303-321169 GCA_000404065.3 Pinus taeda | reverse complement strand
CACATGAAAATACTTTGGGGAAAGCCTCAGCTAAAAACCCCACACTATTGTATTATCATACATGGTGGAAATACATAGGAATT
This sequence comes from Pinus taeda, assembly GCA_000404065.3. Classification (NCBI taxonomy): domain Eukaryota; kingdom Viridiplantae; phylum Streptophyta; class Pinopsida; order Pinales; family Pinaceae; genus Pinus; species Pinus taeda. The sequence continues at coordinate 321,086 of APFE031757137.1, read as the reverse complement.
ATACAAAGCCTTAGCTCTCACAGCTTGCCAGCTCTCAGTACAATCCTCACAGATGCTCACAGGCAACCTTGGCTTCTCTCCAGCCTTCCTCTCTTCCCTCCAAGCTCCTATTTCCTTGCGTTGTTCCTTGTGGATGATTTCATTTTACCAAGTGGATGATCTCCTTTCAAAACTGCACAATCCTCAAGGATTTATCCTTGACTTCATGCATGAGTTTTCTCCATGAGAAAACACATGCAACTGATTGTACACTGTCTTTGAACATTAGTCTCAATTTGGTCTTTCTTAGAATAGACATGCATGAGTTTTTGATGAGGGAATCTTCAGTGAACTGGAGTAGCACTAGTTGAGTGCATTAATGCATCAACTAACTGTTAACTCACTATTAGTTCCTCAAACGGTTTGGAACTAATTTAACTGGACTTAACTAAGTAAACTGAGTTAACTAGATACAACTCAAATACAACTCAATCTTATCTCTTTAATTTAAGAGATAACTCTTGCATGACTTCAGAAAGACTTCTAACTTGAATTTCTCCAACTAATTAATTTAAAATAAATTAATTAATTATTTCCAAGTAGCTGTTAAGACTAAATTCGACTTTAATTCACAATTTAATTCAAGGACAAATTAAATTGAAATATTCTTGTTGTCATATTTCAACATCCATTTCATCAATTGCTACAACAACAGTCTCATTGCCCTTGACATCTTCTTTTCAAACTCCTATTGTTTCAAGAGCAGAAGTTTTAGTAGATGAAATCGTTTCAAAACAAATTTCCCAAATTAATTTTTGTTACAATTTCTTCTTCTAATTTTTAGGCATAGTTAATGATCAAATCTGGTTGGTTTGATGCTTTCGGATTGTTTTCCACAATTCTAACTTTCCAGTGATCCATCTTGGGCCTCATTTGGCCAAGTATAACTTCAAATAAAACCTTCCAAAGTAGAGGTCTCAAAACTACCATAATGCTGGAAAATGCATGCCTAAACAAATATCTGAATAGTTTTATTAAAAAAAATAAATTTGCACTTTATTCCAATTCTAAATAAATAAAAAAAAATAAAAAACAAATTAAATATTTTAATATTTGGTACAAATTATTGATATATAAATATTAAAACAAAACTATGACAAAAATTATAATCAATTTAAATTTAAAATAAAAAGTATTAAAAATTAAAAAAAATAAAATAAAAATTACGTTGAATGCATTCTCTCGGCGAACTCTCTATGTGCAAACAAAAATCAGAACGTAAATTTCTTCCTCGTCCATCCAATGGTATTTGACCAGGTGGTCGTTTTCTTTCACATTGCTCTGAACCTGCTCGATTCTTCAGTCCTCGGCCCCAGTTCTTTAACCGTCGACCCCTATGCCCAATTATTCAGTCGTTGGTCCCTTTGCCTTGTATAGGAAAGAATACAACACCGCTTTCCTCATAAAGTTTTGATTCCTTAGACGTTGCGCCATCCTCAGCGGGACCTTATGAGGAGGAAAAAATTTGATTCCATGGAAGCTGCGCCATCCTCGGCAGGACCCTCTGAGGAAAAGTTATGATTCCCTGGAAGCTGCGCCATTGAATTGAGATTTTATGCTCCTGATTTGGGGGTTTCTGCTGCAATTTGGAGCAGAAAGAATGTCGCCTGCATATGGAGATAAAATGAAAACCTTCGAGGACTCCGAGAAGGAGAGCGAGTATGGATAAGTTTGAAAGGTGTCAAGACATGTTGTTGTGGTAGATGACATGGGAGGGGAAGTTACGTATCAGCTTTTTCAAGTTGGACGTGACAATCTTGTCGGTGAAATAATTCGTCTGGAGGGTGATTCTGCTACCATTCATGTTTACGAAGAGACTGCAGGATTAATGGTCAATGATCCTATCTTGCAGACACATAAGCTTTGTCTATAGAGATGGGATCTGGAATACTCGGTAATATTTTTGATGGGATTTAGAGGCCTTTTAAAATCAATTGTCATAAAGTATGGTGATGTCTATATTCCTCGAGGAGCGGTTGTGCCTGCTTTGGACAAGGACATAGCCTGGGATTTTCAGCCTAAGTTGGCAACCCTGGGATGGACGGGCCTCTGGTTCCTCGACCGCAAATTGTACAAAGAATACGAAGAGAAACAAGCTCTCATCCAGATCATCTTCAGCACTGTTTTCGCTATCTCCAGCAATCTTCTCCAACACGTTCTGTTCGAAATCATACCTTTCCTCTCTACGCAGGCAAGGTGGATAAATTGGAAAATGGACTGCCTTAGAATTGAAACCTTCGGGGAAATTTTTGTGTTGTTAGAGTTGGATGGTGCTCAGATCTTGAGTCCCTCTGATTTTCTCCAGAATGTGTATGCACGTCAAAGGCATCAAGTTGACACTGTCAAAATTCCATCTACATCCACATCAAAGAAAACTTCAAAAATAGGCTGCTAGAATTCTACTCAACTGAAATTCACCCAGTAAATTGTTGTTTGCAACCATTTCTCTCTCACCTTCATACACCACAAAGGTCACTTCTACCTAATTATCATAATTTGTATCGTAATTATCCTCTCTTCGAGTTGTAATGAGAGAATTTCTAGGAACGACTGCAGACATGCGACCCCCTGTGACTCTGATTCCAAGACTCAAAGGTGTAATGTCTTGAAGGTCTAAGTAGATGCCTCCATTATTCAAGACAACTGCCTAAACCGCAGCACCATGTCCAACAACTTCATCAAGGTTTATGTTGTTTCAAAGTTTAGAAAATTTGGAGGAGCTCCTGTACCTTTGGAATGTAAGTAGAACCTCCTACTAATACTACGTTAATTTTCTCTTTGATAGCTACTTTATGGGGAATATCTTCTAATTAAAAGCCCTAAAAATCTAGAGAGTTCTTAGTCTTAACGTAGCACATCGAAGACTCCTTTACAGGTGTTGCATTGAAAGTAACGTGGTAGTTACAGGTGTTGCATTGGAGGTAACGTTAGCATGGCCCATCCATCTGTCCCTGCAAGTTATGGACGTTTATCCTAAAACTGTAGAAACTGCTCACTTCAAATATACATTTTCTATTCTTTCATCTTTCCATGTTGTTAGGCTAGGATTTCTTGTGGGTTAACGATGTGTGAGAGCTTATGTTTATTTCATTGGCAGCACGAAGGAGAGGTTTGTTGTTAATATGTTACTCGCTGCATTTGGGGTTCATTTTGTTCATCATCATAATTGGTTTCACCAAGGGAGACATGAAGAACTTGACAAAATTGAGTGAACGACCTTTCCACGAACAACGTAATAGATTGATAATAGCAATTGAATTGGTTGCAAATCCTTCAATAATCTTTGTGTACGAGCCAACATCAGGACTGGATGCAAGAGCTTATGTTATTGTGATGACGACTATCTGGAACACTATGCTTGTTATAGTTAGAAGTTGCAATACTATCTTTTTTAATTGTGAAATGAATGCATGATTGCAGAGATGAAAAACCTGTAGTAGATGTTGAAAGGACAATTTTCTACATAGAATACGCAACTAGGATGGACTTTTTTTTTTTTTTGGTCTTATTCCCATAGCTGACAGATGAACGCATCTCTTAAATGGTGCTCCGACCCACCTCAATCAATTATATTCATAAGTCACGTACAACTACACCACCACCAGACGACCCCCTCATGGGATGATAACACCAAATAGAAGTAGAGATGTAGAGCCCAAAATAGAAGAAAAACAAATATTTCAAAACCTCTCCCATTGAATATAAAACCCTAGAAAATACCACTTAGCTAACCAAGCCCAGAGAAAAATTCCTCAAAGATGCCGAGAGAGGATGATCACTCTATTTCTCTATGGAAAGAAAAGCCAAAAAAATATAAAACTAACACTTGAAAATGAGCACCAAAAACAAAGGGCTATAATTTTTCCAAGAGGAGTGATTACTATTATCAATAAAGCCTTGCCTTTCATTTCAAGTACCATCTACTTAATAATTAGTCTGCACTCATTTCAAGTACCATCTACTTAATAATTAGTCTGCACTAGGCCACACATGGATTAGTTCCACCATACAAAATTAAGAAGAGGACATGTTAGGAACCAGCTCACAAAAAGATAAAAAAAGATAGATCAACGCTTTATAATTTAGCGTTTTCGAGGGGGCAACCTCCTTTACATTACACAAATGAACAATTTTTTGATGATACAAATGACTAAACCTCCCTTCTATATATAGGAGTCTAAGGGGTCACAATATAATCAAGGCAACAAAACAGTGATAACATAAGGGCACAAAAATAACAATAGTGGGTTTCTATGGGGCATAATAATAACAATATGGGGACAATAAGAGAAAAATAATAACAATAAAGGATACAATGACAATAGTAATGGGGGAATCACTAGTATCATAGGGGCCTAACATGCCCCTCTCCTTTCGAAAAGAGTTGTCCTCAATGCTTGAGTAGTTCTAGATGCTTTTGTATAAAATTTTCATCCTCCCATGTGGAATCTTCAGCGGATAAGTTCTTCTACTTGATGAGATACTCCGAAAATGATCAATTTCATAGCTGTCGAGTTCTTGTTTCTGTGACTGCTTCCAGTTCCAATATGATTTTTCCTTCCTCATCAAGTTCTGGCAATATTGTTTGAACTGGGAGCTTGTCACCTATAACCTTCTTTAAACATGAAACGTAGAAAACTGGGTGCACTCAGGAAGCTGCAGGAAGCTCCAATTTGTATGCCATAGTACCAATCTTTTGCAACACCTTGTACAAACCATAATACTTTGGTGATAATTTATTATCCTTCTTAGCTTGCTTGAGGGACATTTCTTTTAATGGGTGTAGCCGAGGAATACCAGTCACAATACATCAAAACCTTTTCGTTGTGATGTGATTCTGCCGTTGTTTCATTCTATTCTAAACGCCAATGTGAGGTTATCCTTAGAGTTGGGAGAACTTGTTGTTGATGCTCGATGTGATGTCAACTGCTTGAACCTTAGAATTTCTCTTAAATATGATGTGAATAATGGTGGATGATATCCAAAAGTCCAAAAGGGGTCATTTTTGCTGCAATATGGAAGGAAGTGTTATACCACCATTCATCTAGAGGCAACCATTTGACCCATTGTGTTTGTTTATCAAATACAAAGCAACGAAGATATCCTTCCAAACATTTGTTTACTATCTCAGTTTTCCCATCGGATTGAGGATGATAAGATGAGTTATGAGCTAACTAAGTACCGAGACAAGGAAATAATTCTGTCCAAAAATTTCCAGTGAAAATGGGATCTCTGTCGCTTACAATAATTTTTGGGTTTCCATGTAGCTTTTGAATTCCTTCAAAATAATTTTTCAAACCAATCTTATGCAAAATTTAAAAAAAAAACTACACACCTTATTTTCACTTTGTAAGAGATCGATATTGAATCTGTTGTATCTCTGTCCAATACCAAGATGAATTCATAAAGTACCATGTGATATTGATACTTGGAGTTATAGCCTACATATTTTTCACCTGCTTAGCTTTAATGCTAACCTCAAATCTTATAGTTGCAATAGCCATGTGAAACTTGGAAGGGGTGTTCTTAAGGTATGTTTGAAGGACTTAGAGTCGCATTACTCTCTCGTAAGTGTTCATTATGGTAGATTGGTTGCTTCATTAGCCAAGCAATCTACCCCTCATTGTTCCTTCTCAAGATGTGATAAAAATTGTTCTTTCTCAAGATGTGATAAAAGGATATTTTTGCTAGTTTTGTGAGAGCTTCATTGTTCATTCTTAAGATGTGATAAAGGGAGATTTTGGCTAGCTTCTTTGAAATTGTTGTGACTCTATAGATAAGTGTATATATATTAGGTGTTTTAGAGGTTCTTGGAGGGTTAATGCCTTTAATATGATTCTTGAATCCTTCAAAACCTCCAAATTTCTTATTTCTAAGCTTACGATGATGGAGAGATGTTTGGTTATTTCTTACAATTCCAAGCCCCTATACACAAGGAGCTTCTTGATTTCCTATGGAGCCATAAATTACTCTTCCTCCTTAGTGTGTTAAGTGTAAACTCGTCATACTTTTTACCCTTTCATATTTGAGTTTTAAATTATATATATATATACCATCCTACTTATAGGTATAGCTATTCAACTATGCATGCTCAACAAATGGAGATTTATTCCCCCTATCCGATTAATGGAGCAATTCCTTTCCTAAATTCCCTAAGCTTTGAAGATGGTTACACCTTCCGTGTAAAGGTTTTCCTAAAAGGATATGTTGTCACTCACTGTTAAATGTGTTTTCAGTTGCCCGAAATGAAAACGAGCAGTGAAGTTTGAAGCCATATTCGAAGCCACAGAAGCTCTCAAATCTAAATCGGGCCCTCTCCATTGGATAATGCTTGGAATAAGCTTTCCAACAGCATGTGGAAATCCAAAAATGGACTTCTGGATCAGAAGTTAGAGCAGACTGAAGTTGCCCTTTAAAAGCCAGAAAACAAAGAGAAAAAGACCAAGGGTAAAGTCTCGGCAGATCGGAGGTCCTAGCTCATCACAAATCGCAATTGGAGTTTTCTGGAAGTAAAATTCGGTGAGGTCAGAGCAAAATGGTGATGGAATGATCATCGATATCGCAAACGTTAAAGAAAAATGACGATGGAGTGATCACCAATATCGCAAATCTCATATTGGGTCCATGCCATATCGGCGATCGATGATCAACATTGTCAAAATGTCAATCTTAACCAGGATGCGGTTAGAAAATGTCGATGGTGTTAAAGCGTTGGGAGGGCCGAAAATAATTTAACAAAGGATTTCAACGAAAAACCAAGTATCAATGGGCCTTTTCTCTCTTCAAGGGGCCACGTGGCAGAAGACTATTGGAGCCGATAAACATGTAGGGCAGTTGACGTCATCATGATGTGGCATTATGGAGGACATGTGGCATGTTGATCTAGCATTTTCAAGGGTCCTATGGGGGCATATCTGGGTGACACATGTCACCACTCAAGAAGTGACACGTGGCAGTGATGACACCACCAATTGGCAATCGGCAATCGACAAAATAAGACATCACTCCGTAGTGAAACCTCCGATGGTGATCATGTGATAAAAGGGCTCTGATAAGGGGGCTAGCCAATGGACACGGGAAGATCAAAGAACCAAGAGCTAATCAGGACAAGCGATCCCACATGTCGGCGATCACAAGTATCAAAGGGTGCAACCAAATACAGCGTCATGAAACCGTCGAATGCTGATAACATTAAAATCCCTAATTGGAAACCTCTGATAAAGGGGTTGGCCCACAGCCACATAAAGAGCCGAAGAACCAAGGGTCGAGCACTAAAGGGGTTATTGCAATCGGAGGTCGCAAACATGTTGTGACTCCAATGTAAAAGTCCCGACTGGAAACCCCGATTGTGATCTGCTGAAAAAGGAGCTCTGATACAGGGGTTGGCTCGCAGTGACATAAAGAGCTAAAGGAACCCAAGGCTAAGCGTGGAAGGTGGTCGATAGTCAGCAATCGACGAAACTCAATATCGCCTCACTCCAATTTGAATCCCTGATTTGAAAATGCCGACTAGGGAGCTTTGATATGAAGGTTGAGCCCCGGGTCATGGCCCTCGGTCATATGAGAAGAAATTCATAAAGGGGCTAAACCAAAGGGGGCCAAAGGAGATCAGGACTCACTATTCTGTGATGCTTTCGAGAGTAAAAGTATCGACAGGGTGATTTTCTGATAGTATGGTACAGGGCTTTGAAGGTGTATGGGTCAGCAGATGAGGTATTGAAGGAAGGCATGGAGCAGTTGGAGGTTGATATGGGCTAATCCTATGGAAGCCTTTGCAACAAGAAACCTAGGACAACAATGGCCTCAGAAATGAATTCGACTGTTTCGTTGCATGTCTACGAAGAGTGAATGAAGGTATGGGGACTCAGGAAGACTTAATGCCTAAGCATGGAGCTCCACTCAGTCATAAATGAAAAATAATGTCCGGACAAACTCTAATGTTGCTCTGTGACAAGCAAAAATAGTCAATCGCTACCAACTACAGAGAGTGGAGAAGTTAGGTAGTTAATATGAAAACGCCGGGAACCAACCGAGCTGCAAGGGAGGCACATCAACACAGAGACATGGCCTGATCAAGGGCCTTCACAGGAACAACAAAAGGACATTTTCCTCCATCATTATTCAGTTTCCCTTGTTTCTATTTTATTACTCTGTAATTTCTTTTTATTTTCAAGAAAGGAATCAAATCCTTGGGAATCATCTTGGGCAGCGAAGCTATCGCAGGCCTAGACAGCTAGTCAATCTGGAAGCTAGCCCTGGGCTAAGCTATTTTGTAAATTTTGTTTCAAAGCCCCCCTTTTCTGTATAAATAAGAGGGAGAAACACTTAAAAAATGTTTCGTAATTCTGCACCCACAGTGGTCCAAATTCTTTGGTTCCATTTTGGTTCTAATTGCTTGTTCATGAGGGACTTGAGCGATACACATGTTAAATGTAATGGACTAGTTGTTTGGACCCTTCAAGTATTAATGAAACTATTTTGGTGATTCCAAGCAATTCAATGCGCAGTATGTTTTCCCCTCTGTCAATCTCATTTCATATATTTTTTTCCTTCTCTGAAATAGTGTAATGAAGCTGCAGGTTTCACCCATGTTCATGATTGTATATTTGTTACTAAGTAGCGGTAGTACCTGTGTTAGATACAGATTTACTTAAGTACCTGTAATGTGCACAAATTTACTTATGCTTTTAGTGAAAAATGTGCCCATGAGGTATATGCCATGAAACCTTCATTTGTGCTCCGTTGTTTCTACCATTCCACCTGTTTAATCTTCCATACCTCTGCCATGACATTTTTGGTTAGGATTTTGTTTGCAGCCCTATGCATTGAATCCCCTCCTTTCTCTCCTCTTCACCTTTACTACAACTGAAATATTAAGGTGCATGTTGTTGTGTGTCAGCCACCAGAACCATACATTCCTCTTTGAGGTTGCCTGATTTACCCCCTGAACATTTGGATCCATGTATTGGCTTGAGTTTACCTTCATGAAGGTCGATTGAACCAAGCCCCCTTTATTATATTTTTAACTACATGACAATTGAAGTGCTACTGAAACCCCTCACTGATAATCTTCCAAAGAACTCCCCTATCTAATATGTCCTAGGCACTAGTCTACAATCAACCCAGAGGTTGTCTCTAGGAAGCTTTATATGTCTGCTGAAGCACTCATGCTGCAGGTGCCAAAAAAAGTGACAACATCTTTCTGGCGTCGTTGTCGGGGAACGAATTAGAATATTTTTCTATAGGTACAACAAATCTTTACAGTCCCTCTGTTAGGTGAGCAAGGGAAGTGTGGGTTGAGAATATCTCACCTTGGTGACTCCAATATTTCAATTTTATGGTAAACATCCTGATGAATCCACTATCAATATCTCTATTTGATCATCCTGGCTTTCAAGCATCCTCATACTCGCTCTTATGCTAAAGCAGCCGAAAATTTTCCATACCTTCGAACCTGAAATCACTCACCTAGGAAGGTTTTCAAAATGGCCATTCCTGAATTCCTGGCCAACAAATTTTCCCCACTAGATTTTTCTTCTATTATTGATTATCCTAATCATGTCCCTTCAGTTCATGAATGGAATACCTATTTGCCTAGATTCAGTGGAGACACAGATAGAAGACCTGACCAGCACCTCAAAGGTTTTCATGAATGAATGGAACAACAAGGTATTTTTGTTGAAGATGTATAAATGAAATTGTTCATGTATTCTTTAGACGAGGATGTTAGAGTTTGGTATAGGACAATACCTCATGGTAGCATAACTTCCTTAAAGAGATTTCACATAGCATTCAATCATCATTCCAAAACATTATATCCATCGAATGCTCTGTTTGAAGGTTGTTGTGCACATTTTAATGTTGAAACTATTCCTGAGGTTAATGATCCTGCTGAAGATGTTTGTGGAGCTCCACTCCGAGAAAACATCTACTCGCATCAAGAAGCATCACCCAATGAGAAAGAAAGAGAAGGATGAAACATCATCGAGCTGCAAATAAACCCTCAGAGATCTTATTCAACCGAATTTGATGCTTCTCCTTCTTATGATGTATATGACTCTGGTGGAGAGTCAAGTAATACAGAGCCACAACAATCCCAGTCATGGAAAGATGCGCAAGAAGAGGAGGCCCACCAGGAGGTTAATAAAGAGGCTCTAGTTTACAATGCACATCCTTCACCTAGAGAACAAGATCAAGAACCCCCTCCGATTTATGATTCATATCAGAGGAGGACAAGATGGTTACGGATGTTCAAAGGGAGTGGCTTATCGACAGGTGGGGAGAAGGCTTCCAGCGATAAGTTTTTCTTGAAAAATCTAAAGCTGAGGAGAAAAACCATATTTGTGATTGCCATGACCAAGAAGATATTGGTCAGCAGAATGTTTATGAAAATAAGGCAACTGCAAATTTTCCTTGTTAATTTATGACCCTATAGTTGATTACATGAGCACATTCTTTGGTCGGCATCATAGGTTGCTTCTGGAGTATGCATGAAGCTTTTTATTGGCATATTTTTCAAAGTGCATGCTTATTTTGATTTTTCAATTTCAACAATAGGGAGGCATGAGGTCCAGTACCCAAATGTTGGTCTGGCTCCATTGGAGGGTTGAACTCACTCAGGTGAATTGAGCCCTAGATGTAGGTGGGAGTTGTATATAAATAATCTCACTAGCTGAGCATTTACTTTCCAGCTCATAGAATTTATTTTTCTACATTTCAGTTTGATGAGGAAAAGACTCTCTGGGAATAAAGTTTCATGGATATTTTTGGTAATTTAAGTTCATTATATTTTTAACTCCATGCCCAATGGTGAAGGCTACTAGTCTGCAGGTTCTCAGCACCTTGCCAGCAAGGCACTGTCCCCAGTTGGAGCCAATGTTGTCACTCACTGCTAAATGTGTTTTTAGTTGCCCGAAGTGTAAAGGAGTAGTGAATTTTGAAGCCATAATCCAATCCATAGAAGCTCTCAAAACTAAATCAGACCCTCTCCCTTGGATAGTGCTCAAAATAAGCTTTCCAATTGTATGTGGAAGTCCAAAAATGAAGTTCTTGATCAAAATTTAGAGCAGATTGAAATTGCCCTTTGAAACCCAGAAAACAAAGAGAAAAAGACCAAGGGTAATGTCCCGGCAGATCAGAGATCCTGACTGTTACACAGTATTTTGTCACTGACCCCGCATCCCCTGATCCTGGATAGAGTCGGTCCCTGAATGACGTCTGCTCTATGTCATATACCAAAATATGTGTCCAAATCTTCCATATTACTCAAGAAGATTGCCTAAGCTCATTAATCCTGAAGTTGACCCCTTTTTACCCATGTTTCAAAATCATCGTAGGTCATCAGTATCCTTCCTACAACGATAGCCCAGAATTAACTAACGCCTCGCGATGTCATCTCTGAATCTTAGTGTTTGACCTGCGATGACCCAGATATGGCGAATTAGTTCAAACATAATACTTCTGGGTGGTTTTGGAGCTAGTTGTTGGGTCAAAGAAGTTCGCCTCTCCTCATTTGAGATGGTGGTTCCACCTTTTGAGTAACCTCCCATGAAGATAAGCTTCCTCTCCCCTCATTTATGGAGGCTCCTCCTCTTATAAAAGCATCCTCCATGACTTTGATCATCTAGTTCTTAGTTAGCTAGTTCTTGGTTTGTTGGATTGATAGCTTGCAGTTTGGATTGCTCATAGCCTAGCAATAGCTTGTAAGGTATGAGAATAGCCTTTCATGTTGTGGATTGATAGTGTGAAATGGTTTTATAAGAAGGAAGCCTTGTTGTGATTGCCTTAGTTTCATACTTGTGCTTTTGGGTGAGAGAGAGTCATCAATCTTTCTGGGAGACCTTTGAGAGTGAATGCTTATGGAGACATACTAATCGGACCTTTCAAGGAAGCTTGCGACGTCAAGGCATGGTTGTAAGCTTTACTGTTGTTTATATTAATACAATCAATGGTTATTTCCTATATCATGTATGAAATGTATGTTGATAGCTTATGGTTCCTTGACTCTATAAGTAGATAGGTTGTTGTTGTGCTCTATTATGCATTTTTTCGTTTTCATATGTTGTTTTAAGTGAATCATTCATTAAAGAGAAGAAAGTGATAGTTGAAGCGACATGACGAAGACTTCATCAAACACTAGTATAAGGTAGGCCTCTTCAACGATAACTATTTAAGGAATTAGCTATTGTCTTTGTCTTGCTGTGACTTGACCCACTCTAGAGCTAGAGGTGTTGTCTTTGTTCGCAGAGGGAACTTACCTACATCACAAGTTGGCGACTCCATTGGGGAGATTTGTGTGTTGTCTCTTGATTTTGCTCTTTTTGTTTTCGATTAAATTACATAGTGTCTCTTTGTTTGGGACTGAACCATCAGTGATTTGGATCACTTGAGTAGATCTGATAGTCCACCTCACTGTCTGAGTGATAAGCCTGGTGTCTTTCCATTGTTTTGGCCTTGTTTTCCCTCTTTATTGAGATCGTTACTATTTAATTCCTAACAACTGCGACAAATCGCTCATGTTCTCTTTACCCTCGCTGTATGTCGTGGATATCCCGTCATATAGCTGCGACTATTCCTAAAATAGGACCGTCTCTGAGAACAGGTGTACTCTTGCGACGACGTCGCTCAGTTTACCGTGTTGTGCTTGCGACAGTTAGCGATCGTCTCATGCTGTCAGTGTTGCGCATGCGATGATTCCTATAGGGTTAACTTTTACAGCCTTGCCTCCTAAATAGACTAGTGTAGCTTGTCCTTTGTTGTTTCTTTCACCTTGTTAAGATTGTTTGATTGTGTTTACTGAGGCATGTCCTTCTTGGTTCCATTTGTATGAAATTTGGATTTTTGGACTATGTGACCTCGGTCTTTTAGGATTCCGTCAAGAATTCGCTAGTTTTGGGTTGCTTGTCCTTTCAAGTTTCTGAACTACATCCAGAACAGTCTTGTTGACTTGTTTGAAGTTGTTCTCTTGCTACTTTCCTATCTCCCTAGTTGATCCGTACTGATTGGTCATCAAACTAGCTTGTTGTGTTGATTTGATTTCCATTCACTATTGAAGCATAGATTACATTTTCCTTTTGATCAGTCAGGCTATGCATAAGCTTGTTTGTTATTTATTCCAAAAATAAAAAACAATTGCACTCATATAGTATATGAAAATGAAATCATGTTTGCATTAGTAGATTCTTTATGATTAGGAATTGAAAAGTGAAATTCAAATCTTTCATTTTTCGTCATAGTAGTTGCGAGATAAGCGGAAATCGATGCATTGTGTTTCCTATTGATTGAATTACTTGCTTGCACTGTTGTTCTTGCATTTTCTTGTTATTGTCTTCGTTCGCTTGGAAATGAACTCCTTACCCTCATTTAGGTAGTCGTTCCTCGAAAGGAATGTTTTTTTACTCATTGTTGTTGCATACTAGAGATTGTTGAAATACATTTAGTAAGGCCTTGTTATCAAAACGTAATTCAAGATCAACTGTTAAAATTCATTGGATTAACCTAAAAACACATTGGAACTTAACGCTCATATGTAGAATTCTAGTCTAGAGACGTGTTCCAACATCGTTAAACCTAGTGGTTGTTGTTTTCACTGAGGTTGGGTGATTCCTCCTTTGTGATTCGATAAGTGCTAGTATGGACTTATGCTCCCTGTACCATCGAGTATATGGTGGGAGAACCCATTAGGTTGAAATCATTTTACCCTTAGGAAGCAGAGTCTGCCACCTTACATATCGTAACGCACTGAACACAGCATTCAGGAATATTGACTGTCGTACAGAAAGTCCTTGGTCATTTCTCTTTCATTTTATTACCAAGGTGTATATGCATTTTTACGATTTGTCTGGTAAACCTCTTGCCTAGAATTCCAGAGTAGTCACTTTCGTTCCTTTTTTATTGTTTAAAAGTAAAAGGATCATCTAAGCACTTGTCCTTTCAAGCTCATTAAACTTCGAAAGTGATAGAGCCACCTTTTGTCCTTTTCTCAACTCTTAAAATATGAAAAGGCAAAGTTTTGTTTCAATGTTGTAAAATTAACTACCCATGAAATATTCCTGGTTACAATTAGCATTTCTTTCAAATTCAATTCCAATGGCAACATTTCCAGAGTCTACTAGTCAAGGTCTCCCCTCGGATGGGAATCCTGGTCCTTTTCCTTCTTTTGGAAATGCTAGTGCTCCTTATATGGCAACGTTGTCCCTGCCTAGGTTAACCATTGGCCTACCTATTTGGTTGTTTTCAACCTCGGTGGTCTCGAGCATCCTGACTCCTGCTCCGTCGTCTCCTTCATTTGAATCACGTCACGATGGTTCTAGGGTTGAACCTTCGCCTTCTTCCCCTATTTATTCACCCTCCTCTTCTACTTCGCCTGGTGAAAGTTCCAAATCCAGTAACTAGGAGGCTAAGAAGAAGAAGAGGAAGACAAAGAAGAAGAAGTTAGATAAGTGAGAGGCCAACCGTGTGACTATTGCTCTGAGTGCACCTCCGGTAGAAAAACCTTCTGATCCTCCACAGAAGGTCAAATTTCCTTGCAAGCTGTGCAAGGGTGAACATTTCCTTCGAGATTGTCCTAGTATTCCCAGGATCTTAGAAGTATGGTCTCGAGATATGATTCAACCATCCTTATTGACCTCTGAATATCATGTCAACGTTACACCTTCAACTAGCAGTGATAAGAAGAAAGGGAAGATTATATTCCCCTGTAAGTTATATGAAGGCGAACATCTTCTTCACCTTTGTCCTCTCATGGATAAAGCCTCCACAGCTTTGGAAAACCTTACAGCTCCTCAACCCCAACTTCCTATTGGTTATCAAGAGCTTTCTTCTAAACCTCCCTAGATTGGTAAAGAGATTGACTTAGATTCATCTCTTGCCCATCCTGCTCTTCCTGAGAGTGACTGTGTTATGTTTGTTCTCGACCAACCATTGGTTGAACAGAGTTTCGGCTTGGTTTCGCCACCAGTTGTTCATTCTATTTTGGAAGAGCATAATGATCATACCAGTCATGTTCTTCTGGTTTCTTCAAATTCTCATGAATCCAAAAGTGACCCTCCTGTCCCTGCTTCTCCAGAGAGTCCTTCTTCTATACCTGCAGAGCATGGGGGCAATCATATGATTCCCCCACCAAGTAGTTCTGTTGTTTCCTTCGATTGGAGTCACTTGACTGCTTTCTACCTCCCATCTTATGTGCCTTTCCAGATCATTGTACACGCCTATAATATGGTAGTACTTGGCACTCTCTTGGATGAAGGTGCGTTTGTTAGCCTCGTGTCTTCCACTACTTGGCAAGCTTTGGGCTCCCCATAGCTTGTGCCTGTCACCCAGAATTTGTTGTCTTTCGATGGAGTAACCAGTCAAACCTTAGGGATCCTTCCAAAGTTTCCTATTACTTTGGGAGGCAAAATCGTCTATATAGACGTGATGGTCATCCAAGGTGTGTTAGATTTCAATCTTCTCCTTGGACACGACTATATTTATGTCATGGGAGCTCTTGTTTATTCGCTTTTCTGTGTGGTTTTTTTTCCACATGACGGAAGAATTGTGACTCTTTATCAATTTTCATTCATTAGTCACCAAATACCTCCTTTGCAACCATCATCCCTTATCGGCTCTTGTTTGCAAGAAGTACCTTCCCTGCCACAAGTCAATTATGTGGCTACATGTTCCATCTCTGCATCTATTGATGATAATGCAAATGGTATCAAACATCATGTACTGGGGGCATTGGAACTTGATCTATTGTTGGCGCCCCATGACATTTATTCCTCCCAGAGCATGGTTTTTCCGTCTAGTGAAGACCTCTTGGGAGCCATGTTCTCATATGTCCCATGAAAGGGTTCTGAGGAGAGTTCCTTTTTCTTGTGTCAACCTCGTTAAAAAAAAATGAAACAAGAGGGTGAGGATAATTCGTGATCTTGTGTCAACCTCGTTAAAAAATGAAACAAGGAGTATGGAGCATGGTTCCTTGTCTTGTGTCAAGCTCATTAAAAAACAAATTAAAGCATCCTGAGGAAAGTTCCTTTTTCTTGTGTCAAGCTCGTTAAAAAATGAAACAAGGGTCTTGAGGCGAGTTCTTGATCTTGTGTCAACCTTGTTAAAAAATGAAACAAATGTTTTGAGGATAGTTCTTTCACTATGTCAACCTCGTTAAAAAATGAAACAACTCCCTTTTCCCCATCGAGTCTTTGATTGAGATCTCGCAAAATCCCAGTCGAGTCTTTCCTGGATCTCGAAAGTGAACCTTCATTCCATCCACCTAGTTGAATGCAATGAAGCTTGGGGGGCATGTACCTCGATTTGAGCCTTTATGCTGGGGGCATGTGAACTTATAACAAGCGTAGTTTTTCATTTCAAGATTGTGTAAACATGACATTAATTCAAGCAGAGTTCTCCATGGTTCAAGCTTGTGTAAAAATGAACCCACACCCAATTTTCACCCTTGTGATCACCATTTTTATCAGCTAATTTATGCTAAATGAGCCTTGGTTGTTTCATTCCATTGTCACCATCTCTTTGGCCGATCATATGCTTTCACTTGGTTGTTTTTTCCTTTCTTGAGGGACCGCAGTGATGAGTGGTTTTATTAGTCACCCTCTTGACCATTATGTGTTTTGAGCAGTTCCTCTATTACCGGAACCAGTTGCTACCCTTTATACCACTCGTTCCTCCAGGACAAGTCACCTTTAGGCTCTTTTCTGACTCATAAAAGCTTGGAAATATTGTCGAGTATTTTTCCCTTTTGACTCATAAAGGAAATAAAATGTGGGGTCTGCTTTCAAGCTCTTTTCTGACCCTTTTAAAGATGAAAAGACCGTCAAGCTCTTGTCGTTTTGAACTCATTAAAGGATGTGAAGCATCATCTACCCTGTATACGTTTACCCCTTTTTCGGGCTGGGATAGATTATCTACGAAAAAGGTATATGTTGATCTTCCATGGTCAATAGGTTCCCTTTGATATTATTTTCTACCTTTTCTTATTCAAGGGACAAATTTACGAAAAGGGACCTTTGGAGTTTTCTTTTCCGTGTCTTTTTCAAACTCTCTAAACATGAAAAAGACTCCAAGATTTACTTATGTTGGACTCGTTAAACCCTGACGACATTGGACTCGTCGCCATAATGAGACTCGAACTTCTCCTCCCTAGGGATCGTTAAAATATCATTGGGTTGGATTTGTCCGAAGGACACACTTATATTGCAAGCATATGCTATCCCCTTCAATCTTGTGTTTCAAAAATAATTGGGGTACTCGCTAGCAATGGTGGGGGAAAATTTGGAAATATTATGTTGATTACCTACAGCAGCTTGTCACTCTTGAACATCGACACTTTGTTTCTTCTCGCCGGGTTTGGGATATCCTCACTTCGTCATTGGCCTTCCGGGATTTGGGTTCTTCATTTTCCCTCATTCCATTTGATCCCTGTTGTCTCCCCATAACCTTCGATCCTTTAGTATCAAAATGTTGTCGCATTCTGGAGTCGTGTCGCCGATATGTTCAAGAGCTTAATCCTTCTGCAGTGTGCACCCTTACATCCTCCTCTGATTCTCTGTTTCATCCATCTTCATCTTGTTCCTTTGTCCCATGTTGCTCATGTGGGAAATATTATGGCCCTTCTGTGATGAATCGCTTCATGTTGACATCAACTCATTATCCAAGAAGTTGATCTAGAGACTCCTTTCGGGTACCTTGGAGCTTGCATGCATCAATGGCAAGTTCTTCGCATTCGACGACAGGCTTGCATCATTGTTCTTCGATCGGGTGATTTCACAAGTGTTCGACTCCAGATAATTCTTCACACTTTGTGAATTGTACTAGCATTACCTTGAGAACCATTGACATTACTCGTGGTCTCTCTCGCGCTTGTTAACAGTTCACATCATTGGCCGGTAATCAAGCGATTTTCTAGTATGCTCGACTTCAACACATTTATTCGCATATTAGAAATTGTACGATGGGCAGGTCAGGATTCAAGACGCTGGGCTTAGATTACGCAAAGTCCAGGTTGCGTGGATTATTTATAAATGACTCTTTTGATTAGATGGTTGCTGTTAAGGGATAAATTCCCCTAGGGTCTTGGGTTGATACCCTAGCAGATCGGAGGTTATCTACAAAGAAAAACACACATTCCACACAGCCATGATGCTAATATAAACAAACTATACGAAGAGAGGTGCACCTGGGGGTCCTTCATTTTGGAAGATCCAGCCAAGGTCGAAACCCTCTTGGAGTTCCTTTTAGTCCTTCAACCTGCAAAACAATCGATTCCAGAAAGCACAGCAGTATATTGCCCAAGCATCATAAATAAATCATCTTCATAGCATATTGAAAGGTAGTTAGTTATACAATTAAAACAACCATCCATATGTGAATCATAGCATTGATATCATAAACATGAAGAAGATTCATATCAGGAACAAGACAAGTGTTTCTTTTATTATAAATAACTAAAGTACAGAAAGGAATGATTTCACCTGAGTCTTCCTTTCATAGGCTCCAAGCAGAACCGTCCTCCGGATTCATCCAGTCTCAAGCCTTCAACAAACTCCTTCCATGACTTACTCCAAGATATCTCAAGTAGTAGAAAGACATCATAACACAAGGAAACAAGGGTTTCCTGTAATGGGGGAAGTGCTGGAAGCACAAGGATCTTCAGACCCGGTCAGGGATAATCTCAGCAGAGTGATATTTCTCTCTATATTCTCCTCCTTTAGGCCTTCCCATTGAAGCCTTTTATACTTCTCCCAAAGTAGTTTTTTAGTTGGGAATTCATTGGGAACAGTTGGGCCACGGGCACTAATAGGTAATCAACAGGTAAAAACCGTGATCTCTGCCCGAAATTAAGGAGATTTAATTTTTTTAAGTGTTTTAAGACATATACGTGGGTTGGGTATACACAGACCCGCGTACACACGCGTTTAGCTCAGGGAAATGTCACGTATAGGAAGTAAAACACTATTTTTTAAATATTTGGACCAGGTCTGGAAGGAGGGGTTGCCCTAGGCCATGAGTGCAGCGTCACAAACATCAAGAGTGAGATTTGGAGCTATAACAGTTGCGACTATACTTGAGTTTTTCTGGATGGCTGCAACCATACTTGTGTTTTCATAAGGTATTTTCGACCGGATGGCTACGTCCATACCACAGACTA
The DNA here is from genome assembly GCA_000404065.3 of Pinus taeda. NCBI lineage: Eukaryota > Viridiplantae > Streptophyta > Pinopsida > Pinales > Pinaceae > Pinus > Pinus taeda. The sequence goes on along the minus strand of APFE031757137.1, from coordinate 301,903 downwards.
GTTCTATTTGTCTTTTGGATGGTTGTGCCCATACCTCAACTACATGTACTTCTTTCACTATCAGAGATATCAGTTGTACTTACGTCTGTAGGTTCTCCACGATGGTGTTCTGGTTCAGTTATGGTTTCGTAAAGCATTTCACCCCTCCCACCCTCTCGGCCTTCATGCTTTAGGGGGCATCTGTTACACAGTATTTTGTCACCGACCCCGCATCCCCTGATCTTGGATAGAGTCGGTCCCTGAATGACATCTGCTCTTTGTCATATACCAAAATATGTGTCCAAATCTTCCATATTACTCAAGAATATTGCTTAAGCTCATTAATCCTAAAGTTGAATCCTTTTTACCCATGTTTAAAAATCGTCGTGAGTCATAAGTATCCTGCCTACGACGATAGCCCAGAATGAACTAACGCCCGTCTCTGAGTCTCAGTGTTTGACCCGCAACGACCCAGATATGGCGAATTAGTTCAAACAGAATACTTCTGGGTGGTTTTGGAGCTGGTTTTTTAGTCAAAGAAGTTCGCTTCTCCTCATTTGAGATGGTGGTTCTGCCTTTTGAGTAACATCCCATGAAGATAAGCTTCCTCTCCCCTCATTTATGGAGGCTCCTCCTCTTATAAAAGAATCCTCCATGACTATGATCAGCTAGTTCTTAGTTGGTGGTTAGCTAGTTCTTAGTTAGCTAGTTCTTGGTTTGTTGGATTGATAGCTTGCAGATTGGATTGCTCATAGCCTAATAGCTTGTGAGGTATGAGAATAGCCTTTCATATTGTGGATTGATAGTGTGAAATAGTTTTATAATAAGGAAGCCTTGTTGTGATTGCCTTAGATTCATATTTGTGCTTTTGGGTGAGAGAGAGTCATCAGTATTTCTGGGAAACCTTTGAGTGTGAATGCTTATGGAGACATACTGATCGGACCTTTCAAGGAAGCTTGCAACGTCAAGGCGTGGTTGTAAGCTTTACTGTTGTTTATATTAATACAATCAATGGTTATTTCCTATATCATGTATGAAATGTATGTTGATAGCTTATGGTTCCTTGACTCTATAAGTAGATAGTTCGTTGTTGTGCTCTATTATGCGTTTTGTCATTTTCCTATGTTGTTTCAGGTGAATCATTCATTAAAGAGGAGAAAGCGATAGCTGAAGCGATGTGACGGAGACTTCATCAAACACCAGTATAAGGTAGGCCTCTTCAATGATAACTATTTAAGGAATTAGCTATTGTCTTTGTCTTGTTGTGACTAGACCCACTCTAGGTCTAGAGGGGTTGTCTCTGTCCGTAGAGGGAACTTACCTGCATCACACCGACTCATCGCAAATCACAATCGAAGTTTTCTGGAAATAGAATTCGGAGAGGTCAGAACAAAATGGCAATGGAGCGATCGTCGATATCGCAAAGGTCGGAGAAAAATGGCGATGGAGTGATCGTCGATATCACAAATCTCATATTGAGTCCAGGCCATATCGGCGATTGATGATCGACGTTGTCAAAATGTCAATCTTAACTAGGTTGCAATTAGTGAACATCGATGGTGTTAAAGCATCAGGAGGGCCGAAAAAATTTTAACAAAGGATTTCAGCGAAAAACCAAGTATCGGCAGGCCTTTTCTCTCTCTTCAGGGGGCCACGTGGCAGAACACTATTGGAGGCGATAAAGACGCAGGGCAACTAATGTCATCACGATGTGGCTTTACAGAGGACAAGTGACATGCTGATATGGAATTTTCAGGGGTCCTATGGGGGCATATCCGGGTGACACGTGTCACCACACAAGATGTGACACATGGCAGTGATGACATCACCAATCAACAACCAGCAATCAGTGAAACAAGACAGCACTCCGTAGTGAAACCTCCGATGGTGATCATGCGATAAAAGGGCTCCAATAAGGGGGCTATCCAAAGGACATGAGAAGAGTGAAGAACCAAGAGCTAAGGAGGACAAGCGATCCCGCATATCAACAATCGCAAGTATCAAAGGGTGCAACCAAATACAACATCATGAAATCGTCGAATGCTGATAACATTAAAATCATCGATTGGAAACCTCTAATAAAGGGGATGGCCCATAGTCACATAAAGATCCGAAGAACCAAGGGTCAAGCGCTAAAGGGGTTATCACAATCGGAGGTCGCAAACATGTTGTGTCTCCAATGTAAAAGTCTCGAATGGAAACCTCGATTGTGATCTACCAAGAAAGGAGCTCTGATATAGGGGTTGACCCGTAGTCAAATAAAGAGCGAAAGGAACTCAAGGCTAAGGGCGGAAGGTGGTCGAAGATTGGCAATCGGTGAAACCTGATATCGCCTCACTCCAATTTGAATCCCCGATTTGAAAACGCCGACTAGGGAGCTTCGATATGAAGGCTGAGCCCTAGGTCATGGCCCCTGATCATATGAGAAGAAATGCGGAAAGGGGCTAAACCAAAGGGAGCTAAAGGAGATCGGGACTCGCTATTTTGTGACACTTTTAAGAGTAAAAGTCCCGACGGGATGATTTTTCGATAGTATGGTACAGGGCTTTTAAGGTGTATTGGTCGGCAGCTGAGGTATTGAAGGAAGGCATGGAGTAGTTGGCGATTGATATGGGATAATCCTGTGGAAGCCTCTACAACAAGAAACCTAGGACAACAATGGCCTCAAAAATGAATTTGATTGTTTCATTGCACGTCTTCGAAGAGTGAATGAAGGTATGGGGACCTAGGAAGACTTAATGCCTCAGCGTGGAGCTCCACTTGGTCATAAATGCAAAGGACTTCCCGGACAAAATCTATTGTTGCTCTCTGACAAGCAAACACAATAGATCACTACCAACTACAAAGAGTGGAGAATTCAGGTATTTAATATGAAAACGGCGGGAACCAACTGAGCTACAAGGGAGACACATCAGCACAAAGACGTGGCCTGATCAAGGGCCTTCACAGGAACAATAGAAGGAAATTTCCCCCCATCATTATTCAGTTTCCCTTGTTTCTATTTTATTATTCTGTAATTTCTGTTTATTTTCAAGAAAGGAATCAAATCCTTGGAATCATTTTGGGTAGTAGAGCTATCGCTGGCCTAGATAGCTAGTCAATCTGACAGCTGGCCCTGGTCTGAGATATTTTGTAAATGTTGGTTCAAATCCCCCCTTCTCTATATAAATAAGGGGGAGAAACACTTAGAAAAGGTTTCATAATTCTGCACTCGCAGTGGTCCAAGTTCTTTGGTTCTAATTGCTTGTTCATGAGCGATACACATGTTGAATGTAATGGATTCGTTATTTGGACCCTTCAAGTATTAATGAAACTATTTTAGTGATTCCAAGCAAGTCAATGTGTAGTATGTTTTCCCCTTTGTGAATCTCATTTCATATATGTTTTTCCTTCTGTAAAATAGTGTAATGAAGCTGCAAGTTTCACCCATGTTCATAATTGTATATTTGTTAGTAAGTAGCGACAGTACCTTTGTTAGATACAAATTTACTTAAGTACATATAATGTGCACAAATTTACTTATGCTTTTAGTGACAAATGTGCCCATGAGGTATATGTCATGAAACCTTCATTTAAGCTCTGTTGTTTCTACCATTCCACCTCTTTAATCTCCCATACCTCTATCGGGACATTGTTTCTTAGGATTTTGTTTGCAGCCCTGTGCATCAAATCCCCTCCTTTCTCTCCTCCTCTTCACCTTTACTACAACTGAAATATTAAGCTGCATGTTGTTGTGTGTCACCCACCAGAACTAGACATTCCTCTTTGAGGTTGGCACGATTTACCCCCTGAACATTTGGATCCATGTATTGGTGTGAGTTTACCTTCATGAAGGTCGATTGAACCAAGCCCCTTTTATTATATTTTTAGCTACGTGACAATTGGAGTGTTACCGAAACCCCTCACTGATAATATTCCAAAGCACTCCTCTATATAATATGTCTTAGGCACTGGTCTACAATCAACCCAAACGTTGTCTCTAGGAAGCTTTCTATGTCTCCTGAAGCACTCGTGTTGTAAGTGAAAGAAAAGCGACAACAGGATAGATTATTTGTACTAAGAGAAAGGCTTGCCTAAAAGGATAGATTATTTGTATTAAGAGTGAGTAAAAGGTCCACCCATGTAACACTCTTTGTAAGGATTTTACGTTATGATATTCTTTTGAGCATCCATAACCATTGCATCATTTATAATACACTTTATGTGACTACGCTTGAAATTGGTGTCTTAAAAACATTTCAAGTACGAAGTGCTTAATTCCTTGCTTCATCTCTTCTCATTTCTTATATTTCATAATTGAATAAAGATTCTTTGTTTATATTTCATAATTGAATCTAAAGTTTATTATGAAAAGGAAACTCTTCTAATGAGCCTATGAAAATAGTAGGATTGTGTCACTCAAAACATACAGCAAGATTTGTTGAATTAGAAACCGGAGAACCCACAGTATGAAGATTTTTATGCCAATGTTTCAAATCCCAAATGGGATCCATCATCAGGACTTTAAGAATGATGATAAAAGATGAGCTACAATGGAGAAATAAATACTTATTGAGGTTAGATTCCGGAGCACCACTGTCGGCTTGGGAATTTTTATTAATTAATTTTATAAATCTTATTT
>APFE031757137.1:281413-296418 GCA_000404065.3 Pinus taeda | reverse complement strand
TGATGGTTAATATATATTTTATGATTAATTTTAGGGTTAATTATTATAAATATGTTAATATTAGAATAGGGTTATTAGAATATTTTTTTTTTACCTGCTTACCTGTTATACCTGGGATGAGCTTGCAATCTTGATTCCTTGATCAAGGGAAGCCAGCTCCTGCTAATCTCCATCTCGTTGTTTCTGTTTAGATTATGAGGGTGCTTGATAATTTCAAGCGCTTCTCTGATCTTTCATCTCTGCTGCTGCTCCTCCCTTGCGATAATTGATGCGCTTTCGAGGCATATATGGTGCTTAGTTTTTTCGGAGTGTTCAGCCAACGCTGAGGTACAAGATCTTTCATTCTTAATATCGGCGCCATGTTCTTTGAGCCTTGTCTTGAGGGAGCGGCCTGTTTCACCTATGTAGCTTTTTCCGCATGAACAGTCTATTTTGTAGACTCCTTTGAGCTGATGTTTGTCAACATCATCTTTTACAGACCTCAAACCAAACCTAATAGTTCCAGGGGCTGAGAAATGTGTGATGATGTTTTTCTTCCTTAGGATCTTAGCGATTTTATCTGTAACTCCATGTATATAAGGTAGAAAAACTTTACCACTCTGAGGCTGGTCTTGAGTCTTAGGTTTATGAGACAGCAACTTTCTTTCGGATTTTTCTATGGCTCTTTTAATCTCTTGCTCTTTGTAACCTATGCTCTTAAAGGTTTTAACCAAATGTTTCTTCTCTTCGTTCAGATGCTCTGAGTCAGATATTCGAAGGGCTCTGATGGCAAGGGTGTTTAGAACACCAAACTTCTGGGCTGGGTGATGGTGGGAATCAGCATGGAGGTAACTCTCTGTGTGAGTTGGCTTCCTGAAGACTTTATGCCCTAAAGAGCCATCCTCTTTCCTAATGATTAGAACGTCTAAGAATGGGATGCTCATGTTCTCCTCAAGTTCCATGGTAAATTTTATTTCTGGAGAGATTGAATTCAGGTGAAGGAAAAACTTGTCAAGCTCTGGTTTACCATGAGTCCATTTTATATGTGTGTCGTCGACAAATCGCTTCCACCATGCTGGTTTTAAAGGATAAGATTCAAGGGCCTTCTTTTCAAAGTATTCCATGTATAGGTTGGCTACGATCGGCGAGAGGGGAGATCCCATTGCTACACCAGATGTTTGCTCATAAAATACTCCCTGGAAGGTGAACACAGTTGACCTTAAGCATATTTCAGCCAATTTTGCAGTCCCTGGATCAGCAACATCTTTTATAACTTGAATGGCCTCATCAAGAGGAATCTTGGTGAACAAGGAAACCACGTCAAAGCTTACAAGGATGTCATCACGTTCAATTCTTTCATTTTTAATGAGATTTACAAAGTCCTGGGAGTCTTTTATGAAGGAACCAGTGTTACCGACAAGGGGTTTAAGAATTTTAGCAACATACTTGGCAAGCTCATAGGTTGGGGAGCCAATAGTATTTACTATCGGTCTAAGGGGGACTCCTTCTTTGTGGATCTTGGGTAAACCATAGATTCTAGGGATAGATTCTAATTCAACAGATACAAACCACAGATCTCTAAAATCCATACAGCAAGATTGTGTTGCTCTTATCATCGAAAACATGAAATCAAATAAGTTGTCAGTGGTTGCTGGAAGTTTTCTTTATTTTAATAATTTTCGTTATGTTTCTATCTTTAGGGCGAGTAGTATGGTTAGTCTTCAAATGGTTGGACCTCAGTGCATTTGTTTGTTGTTTTTCATTTTTTCAAAAGCTTGCACTGGATTTTGAAAATTTTTTGGAATTTGAGAGATAGACAGTTAATTATTTTTCAAATGTGATTGAAAAAAACAAGGTCAATAAACCTTAAATCTTGTCTATTAAATTTTGCAATATTTTTAAAATTTATAATCTACATAAATTACCTTTTCTTTAGGTTGTATTTTGTGAGAGCAACAAGATGAAATTTATATTTTTAAGAGAGAAAAAAATCTACAAATTAATGCAAAGACCAAAAATCATGTGAGTTATTTAGAAACAATCATATAACTACTTAGGTTTTCAAAAAAAAAATCTAAAAATATTGTTTGGTAACATTGTTTTTATACCAAATAAAGGAAGCATAAAATATAATGTGATTTTTACTCTGCTTTGCTAGGGTTTCTCATCTTCTTTGACGACGCAGGGGTCTCGAATCCCCGTCAGAGTGCTTAAGCACCCTTCTAGGTTACCTTCTCCAACAAGCCTCTGATCTGCCGCATCTGATTGACTAGGTAGCCACATGTCGGGCCCTCCGAAGGGAGAGGGATCGACCCCCTCCTTCAAAGGAATAATGACGGACTCCAATCGCCCTTCCCACAATCCATCCTCTTTAGGCCCACGAAAAGGCAACACATCAGAGATGCTAGCTCTAGGAGTGCAATGGAAAGCCCGAATATGAGGTTGACGCTCGTCGAAAGCCACTAAAAACCCTAGGGTGGTAATACCCAACCATTGACTGGAGAAGTGCCAACAATTGATGCAGGACCATGCGGCCATTTTCAAATGCATGCACATTTGGCCTTGTGAATCAGACATTCTGAGATGGATCCATCTAAAATGGCAGTCGAGAGCACCATTTGACTTACAACTTCGAGTGAAGGGGTTCTTCACTATGAGTTTCGAAGATCTGAAGGATAAAAAACACATCCTGGATAATGGGTCGTACTTTATGAATAGTGCATGCCTCTTCATGAGACACTGGGAACCATGTTATAATCCAAAGAAGGAACAGTTCCTTGCTGCCCCTATCTGCATTCGACTATACTCCCTGCTAGAAGACTTCTGGGAAATGGATATTCTGGAATCAATCGGCAACTCTATCGAGGAATTTATGCAGGTCTCTAAGATTACTAGACACTGCAAGTTCTCCTCTTATGCCAGGATTTTTGTTTATATGAATATATCCCAACCCCTCCCTGAGTCAGTGGAGATTGAGTACTAGGATGAGGTCTGGTCGCAACCGTTAGATTATGAACATGTCCCCTTTAAATGCAGGCTCTACCATGAGTATGGACATTTGTTTTGTGACTGTCAACATGCCAACGTCGCCCCAACGAATCCTTCATCAAATGGGATTCAAGAAGTATCAAGGCATCACCCTCCATTCAGCAAAGCAGTCCCTTCCCAACCCCTCCTAGCCCTCCTCCAGTGCCCCCTGGGACATCTCTAGTGACTTCCATCCACCCTATCACTAACTGATTTTCCCTCCTGGTGGAGGTAGGTGAAACCTAGCAACCAACCGAGCCTAAGGAAATACTGGAAACTCAAACATATATAGAAGTGGAGATCAACACATAAAACCCTAAAAGTAAACAACCCAACAAATGCAAGTCTTGAGAAGCACAACCGTCAGGAAAATAAATTCAACAAGTCCTCGCACAAGTGAGGAAATCGTTTGAACATGATGTCAAATTGGAGCAACTTAAATCGAATGAAAGGGTAATGATGGCATATCTGCGAAGTTGGGCTAAGGATGGCTCGAAGGAAATGCCTCATGATTAGCTGGCACAATTTCATAAGATATACAGAGAATGGGAATAATGCCAAGCCCCACCTGAGCCACCCCCCGGATGGAACTGACCGTACGGGAAGGTGATTCACCCGAGAGAAGGTTAGAAGTTAGTTCGAGCGCCAGGAAAAAAGGCAGGAGACCCACTAGCGAAGTGATCTGCAAGGAAGGGGTGATCCTAGTTAACTCAAGACAAGCTAATGTGTTGACAAAGTACTACCAGCACTCCATCTCATCCCCCCCTCAATGAAATTAGTATCATGGAACATAAGGGAACTCTAAGGGGAAGTTGAGGTACCCAAAAGATAGGATCCAGAGAAGAGAAGCTGAATATTGTAGTACTCCAGGAAACTAAAGTAACAATGGAAAAGCTCAAATACATCACTAGCAAAAGTTGGCTGATAGTGGAGTGCATGGCACTGGATGAAAGGGGTTGCGGGGGGATGGGAATCCTTTGGGATCACAGATCTGCCTTCTTCCAAAACTGGATCACCTCTCCAAACTCCCTCTCTGGTAAGTTTGCATGCATCTGATCTGCAAAGAAAGTATGGCTCACGGGAATGTATAGCCCTACACTACCAGGAGCCAATAATGGGTTCTGAAGGAATTTGGGATATTTAAAAATCATAATAGAAAGCTCAAGTTGGATCCTGGCAAGGGACTTTAATATGATCAAGGACATAAGCGAGAAAAAGAGAGGCATCAGAAGACCAGACCCAATATCTATGGACTTCCAAGAGACCATCCAAGCCTTGGAAATTTGAAGATAGTGAGTTTGGGAATGACTCCTTTACATAGAATAACAGAAAAGGAGGGAAACACCAGATAGCATCTCGGTTGAACTGCTTTCTCATTTCTAATAACATCCTCAAGCAGGATCTTTTCTTACAAGCCACGATCCTTCCTTGCCTTGGCTCGGATCATTGGTCAATAAGCCTTGAAATCGACCTAAGGATGGCTCATTGGAATCACCTATTTCATTTCGAACCTTTCTGGTTGGAGAAGCTATAATTCATCACCAAACTAGAAGCATGGTGGAAAGAAATAAGAGTAACAAGGCGCAACTCTATGGAAACCTTCCAACTTAAGTTGAAGGAGTTGAAAAGGAAAATCAAAGAATGGAACAAATCATATTTTGGGGACATTCACCAGGATAAGCACAGACTGGAAGACACAATGAAGGTAATAGAGCAAATAATTATCTTGGAATGGAGAATGGAGGAACTGATAGAACATGAGGGAGGAGTCCTGACCGAATAAGAACAACGTCAAAAACAAGAATAAATCCTGTGGAGGAAAAAATCAAGAATCCAATGGCTCAAGGAGGGGGAGTGCAACACAAAATTCTTTCATAGGACCATGTTAAAACATAGGCAGGTCAACCAAATCTTTTCTTTGAATATATGAGATGGTAACTGCTTGGTGCAACATGAGGAGATTACAAAAGAACTGTTTGGGCATTTCTAATCCTTCTATTGGGAACCAGAAGTGGATAGAAGTGAATCTATCTCCACAATTTGTCAATGTATTCCCAAAATAATTTTGGTGGACCAAAATAATGCGCTCATGATGAAGATCATGTATGGAGTAGAAGAGGTGGTTATAACACTCGTTGTGAACAAAGCTCCAGGTCGAATGGTTTCACCGCAGAGTTTTACAAAGAAGGGTGGCATTTCTTGGGTAAGGAAATCCATACCCTAGTGGAAGATTCACACTGTTCTAAATGAATGTGGTCAGGACTGAATGCTACTTTCCTCACACTCATTCCAAAGAAGGGTACAGCTCAAGACCCGGGTGGCTTTCGTCCCATTGCCCTTTGCAACTTGATTTACAATATTATCTCTGGTATTATTGTCCAGTGGCTAAAGTCCCTTTTGAAAGGAATAATAGGACCTGAGAAGACCGGTTTTGTGGAAGGATGGTAGATCCTAGATGACATCATGGTGGCTCATGAAGCGGTTCATTCCCTTTCCTCCTCCAAAACCCTAGGTATGTTAATAAAGTTGGATCTTTCTAAAGCATATGATCGTTTGAATTGGGATTATCTCCTATTGATTTTGGAAGCCTTTGGGTTTTCCCCAAACTAGATAAGCTGGATCCAATCCCCAGTTGTTACCCCCTTCTACTCCATTATGGTGAATGGGGAACCCTCCTGTCCTTTCCATGTCTCACGTGGATTAAGACAGGGGGACCTGATTTCCCCCTTCCTCTTCATTATTGTTGTTGAAGGATTTAGTAGACTCATAAATGATGCAATGGCCTCATGATCCCTTCAAGGTCTTAAGATCTCCCAAGGTGGTCCTCCAATCACCCACCAACAGTTCATGGATGACAATATGCTATTTGGTAAGCCAACGCTGAAGGAAGCCCGACAATTTGGCTCTATCCTAGACAATTTCCAGTAGGCTTTGAGCACTCAGATTAATGGTGAGAAGTCAGGTATCTTCTTTTTCAATACCCACCCACAGTTGCAAAGGCATCTAGCTCAGACTCTCGAATTTCGAATAGGTTCTCTCCCCAATACCTACCTTGGAGTTCTGCTGGTTCCAAACTGCCTTAAGGTCTCGTACTGGAAAGACTTGCTTGGTCGAGTTGATCGAACACTATCAAGATGGTCCTTCAGAACATTGAATACCCAGGGACGACTTGTTCTCCTAAAGGTTCTGCTTCAGACCATTCTGATTTATTATCTATCATCCCTCTCAACCCCCCAAATCATATACAAATATTTAACTGCAAAGTTTCAAAAATTCCTCTGTTCAAGGTCACAGATCGGGCACAAGTGGGCTCTGGTCACATGGGAAAAACTATGTAAATCTAAAATCCATGGTGGTCTGGGGCTCGAGGATCCTGGAATTTTATCACAGGCCCTCAGGACCAAGGCCTGGTGGAGGTGGCTACAGGGTGGTTAGTAGACACGATAAAGAATTTGGTCAGGAAAATATGGATCCGAGAGCAAGAAAAACCCTCTATTAGATAACCTTATCCTACTGAAAGGATCCTCTATATGGAATCAGGAAAAAGAGAATCAGGCACTCATTTAGAACACAATTTTTGGGAGATCATAAATGGATCAAAGACTAAATTTTGGGAATAATCCTGGAATAAACACCCTAAATTAATTCTAGAGAAGAACTTAAGCAAGATTCAAGTCTACACTAGACAATTGGGAGAAGAAAAGGTCAATGACTTATGGCACCTTGCCAGTCCGAATCCAAAATGGAGGGAATGGAAATATGCAGATCAGTGGCCAGAGCGAGAACTACCCCTGGATTGGGGGTCCCTCTCCCTGATCCTCCGAAAGCAACCCATTCTCAACAATGGGGAGCCCGATAAACTTCGATGGGTTCATCATCCTAAAGGTATGTTTTCATTAAAAGAATCATATTCAATTCTATCTATTTCGAGTGACCACACTCCTCTCCCCTTGTGGAGAAGTATCTGGTATTCTAATTTGTGGCCAAAGGTAGCATTCTTTCTATGGCTCATAGGGCACAACAAAATCCTTACATGGGACAAGATCAGGAAGAAAGGATTATGTGGCCCGTCTAGATTCCCTCTATGTGCAACCGAAGAGGAAACAACAAATCATCTTCTAAACTCCTGCCCAAAGGCCCAAGCTCTATGGGATCGAGTTGCATCTCTATTTGGGGTATGCGAAAGATCGCCGACTATCTTGGCTCAATCTCTAGAGGCATGATCCTAGACGCTCTTAAAAAATCATAACGTCAATAGGGCTTGGTGTCTTTGTCAAGGCTTTGTCCTCTGGAATATCTAGAAAGCAAGAAACTATGTAGTATTCCACTCAGAAATTCTACTAACGGATCAAATATGGTCAACAATCATGTGAAACATCAAAGAAACCATCTCTATAGGCCAGTGGACATAAGATGACTGGAAAGATGAAGGCAGTGAATAGAGAATCCTGGTAGCATTAGAATGAGCCCAAGGGGCCATTGTTGCATGATTGAAGAACATTCAGCATATGCAGGAGCATTCGCCAAACTCCTTCCTCCTTCCTAAAAATGATTCCACAAACATAATTTTGATGGTGCTCCCAAAGGGAATTTGGGTTTGGAAAGAATCGAAGGAGTCATTCGAGATGACAAGGGGCATGTCGTAAACTTCTATGCAGCTTCATGTGACAACACCATGTTGAAGGCTCGAAAATATTTTCCTACAACATTATAAGGGAGACCACCCAGTCGGAAACATAGAGCAACTCCTTTTCCGTTGAAATGGTGGTTTCGACTGGTTAAACTAGGCTCAATTACCTTCTCTCTATCTCCACTAGATTAAAATATGACTTTCACCTACCAATAGAGAAGAGACATTAGATCAGCCCTCTTGTTGATCAAGCAAGAAAGTGATCCTTACACTGATCTGGGGCTCAACCAAGCCACAACTAAATTTTTCCTCTTTGATAAGAGGACTTCTAGGAATGTAGAATTAAATCTAAATGCTTATACTAGAATACAAGCAAAAGGATAGAAAACCTAAAGCTATCTCGATTAGGAAGATGTAGATCTAACCCAATCGAGAGAAAGATAACTAATTGAATTGAGATTTAAAATTTATGGCTTGTTATCACTATGATATTTCTTTTAAAGTTAGTGAAGAAAGAAAAGTCAAAGGTAACCACAAACCACTTTTGGAGATTGTTATCACTCAGGTTGTCCCTAAGCTCCTGAAGGGATACGGCCGAGGTAACCACAAACCAATCTTTGGATTGCAGGTTCTAGCCCACCTGCAATTAGAGAGGACTCTCTCTTAATGATTTAGCTTTGTTGATGATGATTTTAGGCTAGTTATTGGGTTCAGGGTTTTTTTTTATATTTGGATGGTGCTTGAATGGAAGGAAGGTGCTTTCAAGCAGAGAGGCATGCATAGAGTGATAAGTTTCAAACCATTGGGCATGGAGTCAAGGAGTAGGACCACAGGTAGGCTTTCTTGATCACAAGAGGAGCGAGGAGCAAGGTAGTTGCACATGAAACAACCTTCAAGCTAAAGAGATGGGGTGAAATGTAAGGAATGAGAGGCAGTTAAGAATCTCTCAAACAACTTAACAGAGGGAAGGAAAATGAACTCTATCTAGGGGCAGTTAAGAATCCTTGGATAACTGTCATACATGGTGAATTAGGGAAAATATGAGCCAGGTGGAATTCATATCTATGCCTAAAACAGATGAAAAAACATAGAGAAACAGCAGAAATTGAGCATAGAGTGCAATTAAACAAGTTCTAAGCTATTCTTTCTTTCTGCTGTTTAGATAATGATGTATGAATGGAAAAACAGAGGTAAGAAGCACTTATTGAGTCATATATCAGCACAAGAATTCCACAGTCACTCTTCAACCATTAAACACGGTACACAATTCATTCTCCAAGCTCGTAAGCAGTATTTGATTATAGAAATTACCAAATTTACAGTGTGAGTCTCTACTTAAGCAAAAAATCCAACCAACAAAAAACCAACCCTCTTTACATTGTTCAGGGCAGTATATATAGGTAAAATATCCAAAAAGTATTTATTACAGCCGACCTAAACAGGTCTGCGGAAAAAAGCTTTTTACAACCTAACTTATGCTGGAATTAAATGCAAGTAAGTATCCTTTGGGATGCGCCAGAGGCAGCTGGATCAAAAGTGAGTTAATGTGGTGTCCTCTATGGCTTGGTGCAGTGCTTCTGTAATAATTGTGCATTGAGTTCTGGTCCACTGATATTTGTGTGACTTTGATGTGCAGTAACTGTGATTTGAGAGTCCTTAAATGGCCTTTACTGTTTTGCTGACTTTGCTAGATGGCCCTTTAATGTTTTCCTGCTTCGGGCCGCCGAAAGATTTTCCCTGATACACTTTGCTGCAACACTGATACTCTTTGTCGCTTCCTGATTCATTTTGACATTTAAATTCGGCTTCCTTATGCTTCTGCTTTGACAAAAACTACAAAATCGGCCCTTTTCGCCTCTTTTTCGGCGCAAAACGGCTGCGAAATCAAAAGATTCCCTAAAGATTCCCCATTTTGGCCCATTTCCCCTAGCGATGCGCGATTAGCGCATCGAAAACTGCCCCTGTTTCTCATTTCGGGCTTCCGAAGATTAGATTTTTCACTTGCGCATTTTTTCAGCTGTTGACGTCAGCAGTATGGCGGATGACGTCAGCAGTGGGGCCCCCTTGTACGGTGATGACATCAGCATGACGACATTAGCATGATGACATGGCAATACGGAAGGGTGACGTGGCAAGGACATGGTGGCAGGGTGTAGGCAGGAGAGGGGTGAGATGGCGCTAATGTGGCAGGGTGACGTGGTGATTACGTCGCGCAACGGGAGAGCGGTTTCCAGTTTACGTTGGACTGCCTTCAGTACGGGAGTGGTAAATGTCACGGGCGGCCCGATGCAATGAACAGCTGACAGCTGTCCCGGTGTACAACAGGGAAACCGTCGTCCATCGGGTGCTATCGCACCGTTACGTAAGGGCGCCTGATATGCATGAGGGCCGTCGGATCTGGGGGAGGAAATCCGACAGTGGACGGGAGGAGAAGATGCACGGGTTTTAATAAAACTGCGCGCGCGATAAACTTTAATTATTCGCGGCTTCGGGTGGGTTTTGAACTTTAGAAATTAGTGTGTTTTGGCGGGGAACCATGGTTTTTTATTAATCAAACATTAATAAAATCCAAAATACAATGAGCGCGGGGTGTGGTATGGTTTGCTGTGTGGAGAAAGGGTTTTAGCATGGTTATTTGTTTAACCAGATGTTAAATAAATCCCGAGAGCAGTGACACGGATGGCTAATACTAGATCCCAGATGAATCTAACATTTCTCGACTTCTATTTATTTGGCTATAGTTGCCATGGGGGAGATATTTAATATTTTTGGGGTTTTTATATAGTTTTTTGCATATAGGGGATAGGGAAATGATTTAGGGAGCTAATAAATAGATTTAGAAGTTAATATGAACTTGTGGGTGAAGTGTAAGGGGGGGGGGGGGGGGGGGGCGCTAAGTTTGTGAACTGAAACTTAGACATAGGAAGTGAATGGACTATGGAGAAATGACTTTTACACAGGAAATGTGGCTTCTTTTCACTAAGTCAACTCAGATGTGAACTTGGTTTGAAAAAGAATGGGGTGAGGATAGACTCTTGGGCAGATCCCAGGGTCCTTGAGGGGATGTTAGTGAATGATTTGGGAAATAAGGAGAAGGGGGAGTTAGACATGCCTCGCTTAAAGTCCTTCAAATGGAAACTACCTGATAACTGTGATCTGGATAAATATAACACTTGAAAATATGGAATTGATCACAAGTCAACATTCTGCAACCTCAAAATTACCTACCCAGCCTACTTTCCTAGCATTTTTTCTTCTTCTTGGTTTGGGTGCATTTGGACTTGCAGACCCAGCTTTTTCAACTTTTTTTTTCTTTTTCTGACTTCCTATCTACATCTACACTTATTTCTTCCAAGGGCCCAGATTAAGCAGTTGGGCTCCTTTGATTCTGTACCTATCTAAGAATCTACCAAGATTAAGCTGTTTGGACAGATATTCATCCTCTATATTCTAAAACAAGAAATTGAAACCTAGGGAGACCAAGATTAAACTGTTTGGACCTCCCTTTAACTGAAAATTATTCAAAAATGGAATAGTACATCGAAATTGGAACACATTAGTGGCACTTGGACTGGCACACTCTCATGGCAACCTTCTTTGGCCTCTGTAGCAAATATGGAACACTGCAGCATGCACAGTATGACATATTTGGCATGTAAAAATGTCAATCATGAAAGATGAATAACCTGCTGTAGCAGGAGGCTAACAGAGATCATGACCTAGCCTTCCTAATGCTTAGAGAGGGCTCTCTCTTTATAATTTAAATTTCTTTTAGTTAAGATGATTTTAGGCTAGTTATTGCTTGCACTTGGGTTTTGGTTTGAAATTGGGTGGTGGGATCACTTTACCTAGATGAACAAAGGTTTGCTTCTACCATTGGGCTATGGATTCGAATGTCAAACAAACAAGATTGGATTCAATTCTAAAAACAGTGTCTACAGGGAAAGATAGATGAGTTACTACATATCTCAAAGGCTAAATGGTGAAATGGTTTCAAATCAGATCCAGGGAGCAATTAAGGGTTCCCTAGGCCGGACTCTGGAAGGAATGAAATAAGTCAACTAGGATGGGAGAGCAATTAAGGGTTCTCAAATCCGGGTATCAGAGGAAAACATGTAAATGACTAACTATGCAAAAAGAGTGTACTTAAACAATTTCTAAGTGATATCTCCAGTTAATTCATTCAAATTTAGAACACATTTAAGATTATGAAACACATAAGAAGGTAACAAAATCACACAAAGAGGATACTTCACTGCAAATGGCTCATCTCATGAATCCTCTAACGAAATGGTTTTATTAATTGCTCCAGTTTGCTAACTTGAAAATGGTACAATCACCCTTAGGTTTAAAATCAAAATAACTCTACAAATGTAAAATAATCCACCATAATACTTCAAATTTTGAAGTATTTATAAAAAAGGAATTACAAAATATCTCAAACTGCATTGAGAACTAATCTAGGAAAAAAGAAATATCTTTTTGCAAGAAGATAGAGATAGTTATTGAACTGCTGCTTGTTGTCCTTGTTATTTAGGTTATGCTAGCTTTGCTCTTTGATCTTTTGCCCTTTATGCTGCTTGGTTGTTTGGTATTCACGATGGATGTTCTATTTTACTTTAACCTTTCATCTGATACACTTTAACCTTGCTGACCTATCAATATCCTTTTACTTTGTTGTTTCACCTTTTACTATACATTTATAATTTACTGTGTATTTACTACAGTAAATCATTGAGTTTTTCCCATATTTCTTCATCTGGTAATTGGATATCGAGCATTTTTCTGTATATCTCATCTACCTCTGTATATTTGGAAAAATTAGGCTTATTAATAAACAAGTGTTTTACCTCATGTTGGAGGTAAAACAAGTTTTCAAAAGTTTGGTACAACACTTTGCCTGTTGGCATGCCATTCATGGATGAAGTGATTACCTGTTCTTTGGCCACTTCCCTGATCTTCTTGTTGTAATCTGCCTATGTCATTAACTTTCCATTTATAACTAAGGGATTAGGTAATCCCTTTTCCTTCAAAAGTTTGAATTTAACCATGAACCTATCAATGGCGAATTGCATGTTTTGACACTTATCTTCTAAATTCAACATCAAATTCCTCTTAGTGGGGACTTTTTTTACTTCCAAAATTGTACTTGTCCTGTCAGGTATATCCAGTTCTTGCATTTCATACTTATTCTTGGAGTTGAGGAAGTGGATGATTCTTGTTGCTTCCTCTGGCATATCTCCAAGTTTTGTTTTAACCCTTTCAATGGCTTCTGTAGCCTGCTTTGTTGAGATTGCAACAAGATGATGAAGCTTAGTGGAAAGAAGTCGCCTTCAATAAGTGGGCCCGCGGGATATTTTTGGCGCAAAGTCTATTTTTAGACATATGGATCATGGTCTATGAGTTGCAGGACGTTGTTTATGGATGATTGGTCATGTTGGTAAAAATAGATGGACTTCTATTTTTAGACAATAGCGGAGGTATTGTCAGTCTAACTATAGAACAGTCGAATATTATTAGCCCTTAATAATATTTGGACTATAAACATTATCTTATTCTCTTGGAGCACTTCAGTTCGAGCTACAGCTGTGCACATGCAGCTACCATAAGGAAATACGTGGTTCCTATGGGTTAACTTGAGCTATTGAATGGAGGACTTCAGTTAGGACTTCAGTGATTGAGTTCTGTGGAGTTGGATCAGGAGTTGATGGAGTTGTGTTCAGTTTGACTCAGTTGAACTAGTTGTAGTTAGTCTAACTGGCAAATAGACTAATGTTGAGTGGTGTGAATTAGTTATTAATTTATTCACTAATTATTAACTCATAAAGCAACTGAAGAATACATCAATTAACTCAGTGCATGGACAGTTCAGTGGAGACAAGTGTTAGAGATGAGTGAAAGGGCGAGACAGTTGTCAATTGTGACTATAGTTGTGCATGTGATTTGCACAATCAGTGGGATTGAGTTGCCAATGAGTATTACGTAGTGTTACACAAGGGAAACACGTGAATGGATCAGCCATTCTGAACATTCTGTATGCAGGATTGCGCAGTGGAGGCAGGCAAGCAGCAGAGGTGATTTGAGCCAGTGATTGATTCAGATCTGAGCTAGTTTGTGTGTAACAGGTGGAGATAGTACTAAGTACTTGTGAGGAGTATTGTACTATGTATTGTTACATGTTCTCAATCAATATAATATATAGATAGTTGGGAGTTTTCAGCTTTATGCTTTCCCCGGGTACATATTGTGTTGATATGTGTGATTGATGCTTCAATGTGCGCATGTGTATGTTTCTGATTATTGCTAAATTGATGATCAACGTAGATGAGATTATGTATTATGCATGCATTCTGCAATAGTGTATAATCAGGATAATCTCGATTGAATAAGTGTCATATTATTCATAAAATTTCTACATGGTATCAGAGTAGGTTTTTTTGTAGAAGAGATTTCTACAGGATATCAAAGCGAGGATTGATCATCAGATCTATTATTCAGGAAGTGACTACATTTTATTTCTTCAGGCAAAGTCTGTAATTGGGCCAGGTAGCCTCTGGATTCATCCTTCTTTTGGAAGGTGAGATATCCGGTGAATGCCCATACAGTCGATCTCTGTACAAGAAATACTTCGTTCGCACGAATTTTAGATCGGAAGCAGTTGAGTTTTGAGCTGGTGGAATTTGAATTTGCAGCAATGTTTTCTTGGTGTCAAAGTTGAAATGTCTTTCAAAGGATTGTGATTGGAGTATGCCCTTGAGGTCAGCTCTAACTATATTTCATGGAAGGACAAGATGGAGGCGGTGTTAGATGATAATGGGTTGAAGGATTTCATAGAAGCGGATGTCCCAAAACCCACTGATGATGCTCAAATCGCAGATTAGCAAAAGAAGACAGCAAAGTGCCGAAGGATTCTATTGGAGGGCATGAGGGATCACATTGCAGTGTTTTCTTGGTGTCAAAGTTGAAATGTCTTTCAACAGATTGCGATTGGAGTATGCCCTTGAGGGCAGCTCAAACTATATTGCATGGAAGGATAGGATGGAGGCAGTGTTAGATGATAATGGGTTGAAGGAGTTCATAGAAGCGGATGTCCCAAAATCCACGGATGTTGCTCAAGTCACGAATTGGCAAAAGAAGACAGCAAAGTGTCGAAGGATTCTATTGGAGGGCATGAGGGATCACATTGTGTCCAGCCTCCATGGAAAGGCTACTCCATACTTGATGTGGAAAGCATTGAAAGATCTATACCAAAGCAAGAGCGACCAGAGGAAGTTGGCGCTCAAGGATAAACTCAGTAACATAAAGTGTGAGAAAGGCGACAGTATGCCCAAGTATCTCATGAAGTTCACCCAATGTCGGGATGAGCTGG
>APFE031757137.1:267389-279741 GCA_000404065.3 Pinus taeda | reverse complement strand
CCTTGAAGATACTGCAACAGATTTCTACTGGGCTTCCTAAAGGCACTCTTGCGCAGTCAGATCAGTGCAAAGGGTGTATTTTGGGAAAGTTTGTGAAAGCCACCTTTCACAAGAAGGATAGTCATGCAACGACGATCCTTGAGAGAATTCACACAGACGTGTGTGGACCTTTGTCAGTTGCTTCGACAAAAAAGCATAGGTACTATGTGATCTTTGTTGATGATTTCTCCCGAAAGTGTTGGATCTTCTTCATGCAGAAGAAGAGCGAGACATACTCAAAGTTCTGTGAGTTCAAAGCACTGGTCAAGAAGGAATCAGGGAAGAAGGTGAAGGGTCTTAGGAGCGACAATGGTGGTGAATTAATCTCTAGCGAGTTCAAGGATTCCTGCAGCGCAGAAGGGATTCGAAGAGAGCTCATAGCTCCCCATAACCCACAACAGAAAGGGGTTATTGAGCGGAAGAACAGAACGATCGTGGGTGATGCATGGGTGATGTTGCATGATCAAGGCCTCCCCCTTCACTTGTGGGCGAAGGCATGCAATACTGCAGTATTTGTGCAGAACCGTTGTCCTCACAGGATACTTGGCATGAGTACACCCAAAGAGGCTTATTCTGGTAAGAGGCTTGATATTTCCCATTTGAGGATTTTTGGTTCTCCTATTTACATGCATGTAACGAAGGATGCCAGGAAGAAGTTGGAGCCGACCGCAGAGGTTGGGATATTTGTGGGGTACACTGATACGCCCCACAACTATCGTGTGTATTTTCCAGACAGTCGCAAGACTGTCGTGCGACGAGATATAAAATTTCAAGAGGAGAAAGCCATGAAGAGTTCGCTTGAGAGGGAACCACACTTGCATGCAGAGGAGGAGCTATTAGTTCCTAAGGATGAGCTTCAGGACATGGATCAGCCACAAGATGAAGTTCATGGAGTGGGAGAGACCACTCATGTAGCGCCAACCATCAGAGGGCGAAAGCGCACTACAGAAGCTGAGAGACTGGCTCGAGATGCAGAGAAGGTTGTAGGACCACCTACAGCAGAGCGCAGGAAGAGACAGTCACGGGATCGGTACACTGGATACATGGCTCTTGTGAGAAAATGTGTCGTGACTGAGCCATCCTCTTTCGAGGAAGATGTGGAGGAACTCGCATGGGTAGATGCCATGGTGGAAGAGTATGATTCGATTGTCAAAAACAGTGCATGGGAGATTGTCCCAAGACCAGAAAGGAAATCAGTGGTGGGTTTGAGATGGATCTACAGAGTGATGCAGATGGGGTGGCACATTCATCAGATGGATGTGAAGATTGTGTTCCTTCCTGGAGGTTGGAGGAAGGATGATACTACTTCAACGGAGGTAGTGGATGCCACTGTTTATCGACAGTTGGTGGAGTCGCATGTGTACAGGCTCAACAGAGGCACATCGGGATATGGATCTTGGTACAGATAGGAGGATGCGGAGTGGGAAGGAGGCTCAATGGATGACATCAGGTACCATCATATTAGAGATTGTGTGCAGCGGAGAATCATGTTACTTTCATATATTCCCACGGAGGATCAGGATGCTGATATATTGAAGAAGGCGCTCACCAGCAGCAAATTCGAGTACCACCAAGACAGGATAGGGGTTGCTGATAATCCATATCTTGTTGAGAGGGAGTGTTGAGATTGCAACAAGATGATGGAGCTTAGTGGAAAGAAGTCGCCTTCACTAAGTGGGTCCGCAGGCTATTTTTGGCGCAAAGTCTATTTTTAGACATATGGATCATGGTCTATGAGTTGCAGGATGTTGCTTATGGATGATTGGTCATGTTGGTAAAAATAGATGGAATTCTATTTTTAGACAACAACGGAGGTACTATCAGTCTAAATATAGAACAGTCGAATATTATTAGCCCTTAATAATATTTGGACTATAAACATTATCTTATTCTCTTGGAGCGCTTCAGTTCGAGCTACAGATGTGGCACATGCAGCTGCCATAAGGAAATGCGTGGTTCCTATGGGTTAACTTGAGCTATTGCATGGAGGACTTCAGCTAGGACTATAGTGATTGAGTTATGTGGAGTTGGATCAAGAGTAGATAGAGTTGTGTTCAGTTTGACTCAGTTGAACTAGTTGTAGTTAGTCTAACTGGCAAATAGGCTAATGTTGAGTGGTGTGAATTAGTTATTAATTAATTCACTAATTATTAACTCATAAAACAACTGAAGAATACATCAGTTAACTCAGTGCATGGACAGTTCAATGGAGACAAGTGTTAGAGATGAGTGAAAGGGCGAGACAGCTGTCAGTTGTGACTATAGTTGTGTATGTGATTTGCACAATCAATGGGATTGAGTTGCCAATGAGTATTGCGTAGTGTTACACAAGGGAAACACGTGAATGGATCAGCCATTCTTAGCATTCTCTATGCAGGATTGCGCAGTGGAGGCAGGCAAGCAGCTGAGGTGATTTGAGCCAGTGATTGATTCAGATCTGAGCTAGTTTGTGTGTAACAGGTGGAGATAGTACTGAGTACTTGTGAGGAGTATTGTACTATGTATTGTTACATGTTCTCAATCAATATAATATACAGATAGTTGGGGGTTTTCAGCTTTATGCTTTCCCCGGGTACATACTGTGTTGATATGTGTGATTGATGCTTCAATGTGCGCATGTGTATGTTTCTGAATACTGCTAAATTGATGATAAACGTAGATGAGATTATGTATTATGCATGCATTCCGCAATAGTGTATAATCAAGATAATCTCGGTTGAATAAGTTTCATATTATTCATAAAATTTCTACATGCTTTATTAAATCTTCTCAAAAATGACCTAGATGGATGGCCAAATATCATTGACAGAGTCAATGATATTGGCCACAGTTGCTCTTTAGTCTTTCCTATATGTTTAGTCAATGTCAATTCTTTCTCTATGCTTTTTATCCTTTCATTCATCCTTGTAGCCTTTTGTTGTTCTTCTTTATGCATGATCTGGGCAAGTTTGCAGTCTGTCTCTAGGCTGGTGACTTTCTCCTTAAGTTTGATCATCTCATTGGTCTGAATGGACATTTCTTCCATTGCTTTGACCATATTGTTTGCTTCATCACTTGTGGGGGTTGTTGTTGTTGATCCTGTTGCTGATGTATTCTATGCAGATGTCGGTAGTGCAGTGGCCATTGGAGCAGTGGGAGCTAATGTTGTTGCCAAATGAGAAGGTACAGTTGTGATCACTGTTGGAATGACATTTGCAGGAGCATTATCAATACTAGCATGTTTGATCAAGCTATCCAACTCCTTCTCCATCTCCTTTAACTGGTCATTCAGTTGCAACACCAAGTCCATCATTTCCTCATGATTAGTTTGAATTTACAGGACTTCCTTTGTCTGTGGGTGCTGTAAATGAGGCAACTTGAGTTGTTTCTTTAGGGTTGTTATGTCCTCATTCTTCTTTTTGACCAATTTTTCTGTGGCCTTAACATCACTTGGGTCATGGCCCAGTTCAAAACCAAGTCCTCCAAGGACTTTATCCTGGTGTCTTTAGCCTGTGAAGAGGCTTTCTCTAGCTTGAATTGAGCTGTTATATTGTCTAATGAATCATGCAACTTGTAACAGCCATGGCCTTTCCTGTGAGGGTGGAGTAGATCATTTCTCCAGCCTACATGTGAAATTCGATCTAATCAATGGGATGAACATCCCTAGCCAAGACCTCAAAATTTCTCTTCTTGTAGTCTGCTGAGGTCTTTGGTTGTTGTACAATGGGCTACAAGAATGAGACCTGCATTTTTCCTTCTTTGATGTCAAAGGTTGACATCAGTATAGTCTGGTTTGGTGGTGTGAGCTTGAGGTATTGGGCATATGTCTATGCCTTCAGTCTCTCATTCCTCATCTTTATATCTTTAAATCTATCTTTGATGTCCTTTTCCTTGTCAGATGGCCTAACATAGGAAGAGATCTCCATACTCGATTGTATACCTATCATCTATGTGTTGGAGGTTGATGCTTGTTGTGTTTCCTCTGATGCAACTTCTTCTTTACCTTTCTATCCCATTGCCTCAGTGTCAATTATTTCTTCTGATGCAATGTTATCCTCTTGTTCAAAGACAAGATTCAACTTGGGCCTCTTGCTTGGCTCAATCATCTCATCAGTAGTTTCCATGGTAGATCTAGATGCCTCATCCCTGCTACTTTTGGGATTCTTCTCCTCATTTACTGGAGTCGGTATGATAGGAGGAATGTTCGTTGGCCCTCCTTGTTCTGGAACCTACAGGAAATAGTTGTGATCAAATTGTCTTTCCAAATCAATAAGTGTGTTCTCTACATCCACAATAGTGTTTTCCATGTCTATCAAGGTGTTCTCCACCCACTCATCCTGGTTAGCAAATTGTTCAATGTCAGTCCTTGGGTGGTGGATGTATGCTCCCAACTTGACCTTGAGTTTGAACTTGTTTATGACCCCATGAGGGTCATATTTCCAGATGAAACTGTTTCTGAATTTCATTAGTTGAAGTAACCTGTCAGCCTCTGGTCCAACCTCTCTGTTGTTGCTAATAAATGGGCCCATATGGTTCTTCACTTTGAACTAGGTTTTCTTCCTATAAGCTAGGAAGTGGATCTCATCAGAGTTGATGATTTTCCTAAAGTATTCAAGATAAAATACCCTCATAGGGAGGTATTTGGACAACTTGTAGGGGGCTAGCTCACAACCATAAATCCTGATCTCAATGTGGTTTTGGTACAAGTACCAATCTCCCACCTTGATGTTCTTGGCCAATTGCAGTACTCTCTTGATCTCTAGGCTGATTCTAGGCTGAGTCTTAGAAGTTAGCATGTTCATGACTAGGTATACACAAGAGTCTATGAAGTCTTTGTAGGTGAATGAGGTGGAAAACTTGTGGACCAAGGGTGTCTAGTAGATTATTGATATCTCATTTCCCTTGGTGTCCAATTTCTGGATCCCCAAAGGGAACTTATCTGTTTGGTAATACAAGAACATATGAAACAACACTGAAGAGTATTTGAAAACTCTTTCAGTGGGAATTCTAGTGAATTGTTCATGCATTATGTCTGCAATGAACTGGGCATAATCAAACATAATAGCAGGAGGCTTTCATGGAGTGAGAATGGACGAGAAGGCCATGATGACCCCATCCACATGCTCATCTGATGTGTATCCTAGGATGCATGAGAGCATGGTGATTATTCTCCTGCCATTCTCTGAAAAAATAGTGGCAGCATAGGGTGGAATGCCTTTAGGAGTATAGCGCTCCTCAATGATGAAATTCTGGAAAATTTGTTTGATTTTGACTAGGTCCATTATGATGTACAGGTCCAACAGGTTTCCAATGGACAAAGGAGTCAGATTAGGACTAGGCTAGATTTTCAGCATCTAGTTAATGGATTCAGCAATAATGATGAATAATATCTCATGGTTTGGTGCCTCAATAGCCCTATGGATTGGAACATAACAAGCATGACAAAATGTATTGTGTCTGGGAATGTATACTTGGGCAAATTGGATTCCCAAAGGTTGATGTCATCAGCATGGTTTAGGAATTTATCCTTAACCCAACAGTGGATTCTCAGAAGGTGGCCTGGAGTGGCTATATCTTTAATTTGGAAATCCCTATTTGCTAGGGCCAAATGGTCAATGTCCAGGTGAGGGATTGAGACCCGTCTGACATCCAAAGAGGCCGGGGCAACCATATTTGTGATAAAATATGGGAATTGGGCTTATAGAGCTTGTGAAAATGAAGTGTTGACTGTGTCTGGTACAGGGATAGGGTAATGGCAATTTTTCAGGATAGGGATTTTGGTATTTGAGGGGAAACACTCTCAAATCAACGGAAATTTATTAAATTCAATTAGTTATTTCTTGAATTTACTGTATACTTTTGAATTTGAGAGGGACGTTCTGGTTCTGTGTCGAAATACCTGGAATTTATGGTTCAGGTTGCAAACTGGTTTTGAATGGTGGCTACAGAGGGTTTTATGGCCTCAGTCACGCACTGGATGGCTGAACTGGGCTTCCGGAGCATGTTCGGGATGCAATTGGTGGTCAAAACCGGTTGCAAAAGCTCGGGGGCACAGGAGAGCTTAGAATGCTTTTGCAGAGAAAACGCGTGAAAAAGGGTGAAAATGGGGGTCTACGGGCTTTTAACTGGGAATGGTTAGAAAATTGGCATGGAAACTTTTTATGAACAGTGGACGATTTTTGCGTTGGGCGGGGAGGCGGTTTAGGGAGCCATCGCACAGTTTTTGAGCGATGGGTGGTATTTTCCCAAGAGCACACGACGTAACCCAAGGGGGCCCGAGCAATACTGCCCATATCGCTTGCTCTTGGGTCGGTAAAGGTTGGGAGATGATCGGGCGCGATATGGGCGAGAGTTGTAGGATCTGGGGGTGCAAGACCCAACAACCATCGTGTGGCGAAGTTGCACAGCGAGAGATGGAGACGGAGATTTAGCGGGGCCCAGGGATTAATTACACTTTAAACGTAATTAATCAATGTATAATTGCATAGTTATTCTGTAATGCAGTTTTATGGAGTATAACGAGGAAAAGTGAATTTGCAGGGTTCGTAAAGTAATGCGAGAAGGGAATAATAGTTAGGATAAGAGGTTTTATTGGGTTTTTTGGGGTTTTTAGGGAAATTAATAAAGGAAAAATGATTTTTGCATGGGAAAAGGGTTTCACACTAAGGAAAAGGGGCTTTTTGGGTAGGGAATGAATTTGGAGGGTAATTTGTTAGGGAATGTATGAAACCAAGGGGGAAG
The DNA here is from genome assembly GCA_000404065.3 of Pinus taeda. NCBI lineage: Eukaryota > Viridiplantae > Streptophyta > Pinopsida > Pinales > Pinaceae > Pinus > Pinus taeda. Next base: position 272,982 of record APFE031757137.1, on the reverse strand, counting down.
GGTAAAAAGGAAGGGAAAAGGGGTTTACATAAGAAATGAAGTGGTAAAAGGGGAAATTAGTTAAGTATGTAGTGAGGGGTGAAATGGAATGAGGAGAGTTAACCAAATGAACTTATGAGCATCCTTTTTCTTTCACAATTGTGTATGCACACTCAAACACATGATTAAACATGATAGATGTGCTTATGCCTCAAATAGCTTGTATTTCTGCAACCTTTCTTCTACTTACCCTAACATTTTTTCTTTACTTTGTTGGGTGCACTTAACCTAGCAAACCCTTTTCTTTCCTTTTTCTTTTATGAAACAAACTATCTACTTCTAACCTTATATATTCTAAGGGCTCGGATTAAACAGATGAGCTCCTTTTATTTCTCTACCTATCTACTAATCTGCCAAGATTAAATAGTTTGGTCAGATCTTTATTCTCTAAATATAAACATGAAATTCAAAGCATGAAATAGTCAAGATTAAACAATTTGAATATCATGGGTTGTGGCATGTTTGACAAGATTCACACAACCATTATTCTAAACAGTAAAGTAAAGAGTAGTGGCACTTGGACTTGCACACTTTCATGATTTGTTTTTGTTTGGGGTTCATATTTTTTAATTTTTTTAATCTTTTGTTATTCTTTTTTTCTTTTGATATTTCTTTTAGGACATACCTTCTTTACATTTTTTAATTTTAATATGGAAAACATTTGCAGAAAGCAAATGTATGTACAATATTACAAGACTTAACCTCAACCAATTCAAAATTATGAATCCTATCACTATAGAACTCTAACATGGCTTATAGTGAATATCAAGTTAACGACATAGTTCAATTAGTTGATATTATGATTACCAAACATATCCTGTTCAGAGATCCTTTAACCAAAATTACTAATCAACATCATTTAGGAAGTAGTTCACAAAAATGATGATGATTAGTAATCCAACAACTCGAATGATTAAACAAAAATACAAGGAAATAGTTCACATAATATTATTGTTTGTTAAGCTAGAATTAAAAGCCTGATCTCTGAGTAAATATTTACTCAGAAATCAGAGTTCAGCACATAAGAGCATAGATAAACAACATATAATTGCAATAAATTACTCACATAGACAATAGTGCACAAATATGATTGAAAATCACAAGTCTCTGCTATTATAAAATGAAACTAGTATTTAAAACAATAATATCTTGAATACCAATTTATGAAGTCCAATTCCCTTGCTCCGATCTCCAACATCCTCTACAACTTATAAACTCTATTGTTGAAACAGGAGCTGCAATAATGCAAGCTCTTTTCAGCATACATAGTTCATATATATAAAAGATAGATCTCTCTATTCCTAAGATCTGAGATTAAACTCTCCTCTCCTCTACAACCCTAAATCCCTATTATAGTAGCGCTTTTAGAATCCTGAATTGCAGAGTAGAGAAGGCTTTTTCTATGATTCGAATCCTTTCATATAGAGCCCAGAGATGGTATTTATACATGTTGGGAATACTAACAGTATCCCTTGATTTTATCAATAGATTGAGCAAATAAATGTAAAATAGAGCGAAATTATTCCTTTAGATCAAATTCTCGATGAATATGAATGGCTACGACTTGAGGAGATGCCCAATTTAGCTCACGCTCGAATAAGGCGACATTCAATTACTTCCACAACAATAGCGATTTTTCTGCCCATATTAGATCTTCTTTGCCACCCAGAGGAGTTCTTTTAGGGATTAGTTACTGGATCTGTTAGTATATTTCATCCTGGAAGCTTCTCTGCTAATACAGGGCCAAAATTAGTCGAAATCGGGGAGAAAAACAAGCCAAAGTATAAGCAAACTACAAAATCTAAAATATGAGCCACGAGACTGACTTAAAACAAATTAAAGGGATTTTTTTTATTAAAACATTACAGCCATACCAAATAGTGACACGTGGCAGCATTTGAGTGGAATTGGAGGTAAGCTCATCGCAACTTTTAAAATGAGACAACAGAAAATATTTGTGATATGGGTAGCTATGATATGGAGCGGATGTGAAATCATAATTAATTCATTTTAATAACTATATTGAATCCGTAACTAAATCAACAATCGGATGGTTAAGTCATATCAGAGTATCACTTCAGAAGTTTCGATATGGGAGCAGACACGATATTATAATTAATCAAAATTTTAAATCAAATTGGGTCCATATATCAAAGATTGGAATGTATCGAAGCTCGAAGGTCAGAGTGAAGGCCTATTGGAGATCGGAGGTAATTGGATTATCACAAATCAAAGATCGAAGGCCTTTAGGGATATTGGTGATCAGAAGGAGTGGAAATCGGGGAAATATGATATTGGAGTTCGAAGGTTAATGATTATCGCATATCGGAGGTTGGAGGTCTTGAGTGGTGACACATAACAAAAATATAATAAGGAATTATCCGATATAAGGGAGCGGAGGAGGGTTACGTGATATGTGAGTCTCCAATAAACTACAACCACTTTGTAATATATATCACCGAACTTTTGATTATAAAGGTTTCCAAAAGAATACTCTGATAACTTAAAATTTCATTATTTGTTTAGTAGAGAGTCATTGCCACATGTTGTAACACGAGCTTGGTCTAAGGAGCTATGTTTTATTCATTACTCTAAATAATTAAGATGTTTAAAAGAAAAATTATTTACAAAGTCTATTAAAAAACAAACTTAATCAAACTTAGGCAAACTATACAAATAAAACAAATGTGAATAAAAGGCACATTAGACTTGAAATGAAGTAAACGCACTCAAAGCCTACATGCAATGCAAAAAGGGTCCCCATAATTTTATTATATGGCTAAAATAAAAATTAAATGGGGGGTTGTTGAGTACTACAACACACCACTAACAAAGTGGCTGAATTTTTGGCATTAGAGAAAGGACTTCAAACAACTGCTGAGCAAGGAGTGTTAACTCTACAGGTCATAGGTGATTCAAAAATTTCCATGTCAATGTTGCAGAAACTTATTCATGGATCCCCGCTAAAGAAGGTGATCAAGAGTTGGCACTTGGAATACATCGGGGAGAAGATCAGGTCAAGAATCTCCTCCTTTGATTATATCATCACCTAACATGTAGATCGGGAGGGAAGAAAAGCTGCAGATAAGCTCACCAATTGGGGTAGTGGTCACCAGGGTCAGGATTTTGTCAATGGATGGCCCACTCTGCCCCAGGAGGGTATTCTGTAAGAGTTTAGCCAAATTGTGGCCTCAAGTGTTGAACGACGTGATTGCAAGCTTTGAAGGACCGTGTGGGGATTGATGATGGGCACGTGGATGCAGGTACGAAGGCATGACCCCAGGTCTTCAACCAGTACCTTGAGATCGGAGGCACTGAACCTTGAGTATGTGAAACATTCGCTCGAAGGGTACATCATAGGTGGTGGCTTCAGGGGAGCGTTCATGGCCGGGGAGGAGGCCCATTATAACCCAGACAGGGCCTAGCTCAATTTCGAAATCCTACATGGTGAATGGTGTTATTACAGCTCCAAGTGTTTGAGGTTGGAGAGGGAAATTTCTAAGTTGCGAGTGCGACTAGTGTGGGAAAGGTAGTGGATTTACCATCGATGGTCCTTCCGGTTCTCACGAGGGTATATCCTAGTGAAGTATTGGTTAAGTCTATGCATACATTTAGTGGGTTGAAGCAACCGATGGGATAATTCATTTATCCTGGAGAAACGATGGTTTAGCAAAGGGTGGGGAATTATTTTGCCGAGCAATTGGGGTAGGGAGGTGTGTGTTCGAGTGTGGATAGAATTTGTTCTTGGTGCCCTCACTGGTTCTTCAGCTAGGGTAATTTCGTCCTACTGACGTAGTGCGCTGTGGGTGGAAGACTGGGTGGAGGGTAGCATTCTCCCCTCACATGTCAGTGGTTTTGTGTTGCTAGTGGTAAGACCAAGTGCCCAACATCTCAACTCAGATAGTAGGCAAACAGTCCTGGTGGTGGAAGGAGGGAAGCCCTCCATTTCTCTTTCTATTAGTGTTTTCTGGTGGATTGGAATGAGGTTGACACCTCGCATTTCATGTAGGTCGTCTCGTCTGAGCCTAATTTGGCAGACCCTGTGGGTGGCGGGAGCCTATCCCTGATGACATCGACATCCAGTGGAAAACATATAGGATTCAGTGGTTCTAGGGGTGGCTGTCTTCGCTCATCGTCTTCAACAGGCTATGGGGGAGGAAGATCTAGTGGCAATTGCAAGGATGGTTTAGAGGTTTGGGGAGGTAGAGGCCCGAGAGTTTCAATTGGTGCGCAAGGTGGCCACACCATGAGAGACCGACACTGAGGATGGTTTTCTCGTCGCCGAGGAGGACATAGTCAGGGGATGGTGTGTCGTGGAGGAAGGGGGAAGCAACAGACATGCTACATGGATCGTTGTTAGGACCTCATCTAAACAATTATGGATAGATTGGCTACTGCAGAATGTGTGAGGCAGGAGGAACATGCAGAGCTTATCGCGACACTGAACAAGATGCACTATTTTCAGTGCCATACCCAGGAACGTGTGGTGGTGGTCTGGCACAGCCAAAATCTACTCTTCGAGAAAGTTGAAAAGTTGGAGGCCTGCATGACCCATTTTGAAGAGCATGTGCAATGCGCCTTTCGCCCTCCTACGCATCTTGGAACAGCCTCGGACAACCTAGCCTCCATCACTTCTGACTATTGATATGATATCAGGTGTTTTATGTATCTTACTTGTCTTCTGGTGCTTCTGGCCCTTTCAGATGTGATCTTTGTTACTTTATGTTGTTTTGTTTTGCTGTCACTTGCTACTAGCAGTAGTCAACAAACTTGGTCGGGGTGAGACTACCTACGTTGTTGTTAATAATGTACAATTTTTTGAAAAATGAATAGAAGATTGATTTATAAAAAACATTATTTTATACCAACACATAAGTGAGTAGATCTTCCTTAATCCAATATAGATTTTTCACAAAAGAAAATCACATATTTTCTCTGGCAGAATTTAAAAAAATCAATAATTAAATATATTAAAATAGATATAATTAATCAGATTAAAATTTGAAATAATTAATATTTAAATAGTTTTTTTTAATTATAAATTTGAAAAAAAAAATTATTTTTCCTTCTTGAATCTTCTATTCCTTCCGTGTTCGTATCCACCTTTCAAATGTAATTACTAGTTTAAACAATATACATATAATATGTGAAGGCTCATGTGAGACATAAAAAAGAGGGATAAGAATATTAATGGGAGGATTATATGGTGGGGAGTGACTAGCTCGGAGGGATCAGGAGGAGTCGGGGTTGGGATAATAAATAAGGACGAGGTTAAATGTGGAGGAGTGGGCCGGATGCCTCGAAGTTATGAGCCTTACTCCAATAAAATAATATTTTATTAAAATAATATTTTTTCATCTATTACGTGAGCGTACATTATATGAATTGTGGGGAGTTGTATTAATGCTGGAGCCTGTAAGTTTTTAAAAATTGCAATTTGGATTTGATTATGGGCTCCAGGTATATTGAATTTTTTTCTTTTATTTTATAATTGTTGTGTTTTGTGTGTAATATGTTGTTATTGTGTATTTAGTTAATATTTCTTGTATTGTTT
>APFE031757137.1:249594-267343 GCA_000404065.3 Pinus taeda | reverse complement strand
TACAAAAGTAGATTACATTTTATAATTTTTTAAATTTAGGTGGTGAAAATCGTTGAAACTTTGAATAAGCTTCATTTGTAAACTGTAAGTCCAAATTCAGCAAAATCAAAGATGTTGGGAAGCTAGCGAGAAATCCAACTCAGTGAAATAATCAAAACGAAAAACCGAGGAAAATGGAAATCTGACAAAAGTCCCGCAAAATGAACCAAATGAAAGGATGAAGGAGGTGAAATGACCAAAATTTACATAGAAGGTCTTCATTATTATTATGAAGATAATAAAGTAAAAATGGGGGGTTGTTGTTTTACCACAACAATTGGCGACACATGGGGAAGAACCAGTTAGTTTTGATAAAAGGGTAATGAGTTCAAATTTACCAAAATGTTGAAAAGATGAATTATATTGAGCCTTCAAACATTAAGGCATTTCTCATGGATCTCATATTAATAGATCAAACGATATTAGTTCTGAAAGATAAGTATTTGAAACAAAGTGAGTCTAAAATCATGAATCCATGTTTTTAGGAAAATATATAAGTTTAAATTTACCTTCTATGAGTGACAACAAAAGTACAAATAAGAAATTTTAAAGAAAGTTTATATCCATCAATATAAATAATCTCCTTTACCTGACATCGCTTCGCTGCCAGCGAGCATCCATAGCCCCGATGAAGTTGCTTTAGTACCACACAAGCATAGCCTCGTTGTTAGCGAGCCTGTTTAGTACCTCGACAAGTTTACTTGTGTTTCCCACACACGTGTGCATTCAACCCTCTTATGGACCATCCTTTTTATCAACATTAAAATAAAGAATTACTTTTTGCAATTGGGTGAAGTGGGCGAGATGGTAGAAGAGATTTTAAATGCAATGGATATAGTACTCATAAAAGTTTGACTCCCTCGTCTTTCCCAACAACTATCAATCTAGAGGCTCTTTACGTGAAGTGGGGGAAATGGGTGAGATTAATTGAGCTAGACTCAAGCCGGTTCTTTTCTTGAAAAGATGAACTCTATCACTTGGAAAAGATGTATGTTCCTCAATGGGAAATGAATTAGGGTGAGAGGACTAAGAATTCAATAAATGTGTCTTTTTAAGGTAAATGAAAACCCATAAAATTGATAGAGTAAAAAGTTTTCATGCATATCGACCAATGTTGGGTGGGAGAAATTCCTTCCATATAAAGCTTGGTAATATCACCAGAATCAATATGAATCAAAGGTGAAATCAACATAGAAGAAAAGCATTGCAAGTGGATCTTAAATCTTTGGCTTTTAAGGGTCTTCTTAGATCCTAAATCTTGTAGGGATATGAAAGAACATATTTTTAGTTATAACTCATATTGGTATTAATACATATATCATTTGTTGATTGCTTTCCAAACTTTAGCTTATTGCAAAATTGAATTGGTATTGATTTATTGTTGTCCATTCAAGTTTTTGAACAAAAGTTTTTTCTTTTGAATTTTATCATTATTTCATTTTATTTTACTCATTAATATATTCATAAAGATATAAATAATTAAAAAAAAAAAAATAAATAATAATATAGAAAAAAAAAATATAAGATAAAAGATTTCAGATTTAAAGATCTAGGTCTTAAAATCTGGAATTACAAAAGGTTATAAACCTAGGGTAATAATCTTTACTATCTCGCCTAGCCTTGTTGGGTGTACTATCCGGTGGATTAAAGTACCAACATTTCATTTCTAATCCGGAGTCCGTGGACTTCAAGGCGCAGCATTGGAAATTCCAGAGAAAGACTTTTGGGACTTGCAAAACAAAACCTTGTTTTTCTAGAAACTGCTCATCCTTTGAGTTCCTACACTAGTTAATCCTACAATAATAAGCATTCACTAAAACCAGAACCCTAACTATTAAGCAAATTTTTTCGGTAGAAATCACATAAGAGAAATTTTTGGCCGACGCGTTTCGAACAACAAGTGTGGTTCATCATCAGGACTAGATGAAGCAACAAACCATGGCAAAGGCTTAAATATAGAGCAATGTAGAGATGAAAAATTCAAGTAACGCCTATATTTGAACAATAATATTTAAATTATGATAATAATTTATTAATATATTAAAAACAATATTATTAAGTAACGACTATATTAAACAACTAGTTTTCAAAAAACTAGTCCGTTACTTAATAAATATTTGTTTTTAATATATTAATAAATTATATCATAATTTAAATATTATTGTTCAAATATAGTCGTTACTTGAAATTTTGGTCTCTACATTGCTCTCTATTTAAGCCTTTGCCATGGTCTGTCGCTTCACCTGGTCATGATGTGAACCACACTTGTTGGTTCGAAACACATCGGCCAAAAATTTCTCTTATGTGATTTCTACCTAAAGACTTTGCTTAATTCATTATGGATCACAGAAGCCTGAATACAAAAACCCTAACTATTGAAAACACCAATCATATTGTGTTGTAAGTAATTGAAAGCAAACCCTAACTATTGATAACTGGAAAGAAAACCCTAGTTATTGGAAATTAAATAAAAAACCTTAGCTATGAACAATTCACAGGAGCTTCAATGGGGGAGAAATACCATACCATGTGCGTTCATATTGGGGAATATATATTGAGGAAAAAATGACATAATATATTGAGCATATAATAGGTAGTAAAGGGCTTTTATATTGACGGGTATAAAAAATGGAGCTCAAAGTTAATGAAAAAGTATAAAGGGGTATAAAAAATGTTAATGACAAAATGGATACCTACAATATCTAGTGAATGTAGGGGTTTATTAAATTGGGAAGGTGTATTGGGTTTGTATTGGTAGGTGGTTAAATTATGTGATTTTTAGAGGGTATTTTCCAATATGTAGTCAAATTAAGGGTATTGTTTAGTATCCCACGAATGCACGTGATATGTTATAAATTCAATGAGTGAAGCCCCCATGGAACAATTAAAAAGAAAATCCTAATTATCAAACTATAAACCCTAGCTACTAATTAGTTGGAAATATGAACATTCACTTTTAACTTCAAGGTAAATATTATCTTAATAAGATAATGAACAAAAGAGTTAAAAGTCTGAGCAATCCACACACTTTCAAAGAAAACTATGAAATCGCTTCCCACATGATGCAAAATACCAAACAATGAAATCCATTAATAAATTTGCACTTTGTCCTATAATTAACCATCTCTATGTAGAGTCCATAAGAATAGGAAAATATTACAAATCTTCTCAAAAACAAGAGTATGATATTGATGCAAACCAACCATATCTTCCGTTAGACTTGTACTCAATTATCCTTTGCATAAGCTTCACACCTTAATATAAATAAACTTACAATATCAATCAAATATACACTTTGGAGATAATGTGGTAGCATTGTTCATAAAATTATATGAGAGATATACATTAACGAAGTACTCTGCAATTCTAAAACGTGTGAACTATCATTTACTGAGAAGAGAAACTACCATATTTTTCTCACAAACAATCTCTTTGACTTGAATCTTAACATGTATCATAAAAGGTGGAAAATGCATTAGATGCATTGCCACCACGGTTGTGAAGTCTTCAAAACATGCACAAATGTAAAAGGATTGAAGGTTAGCACCACCAAGTTTGTAGTGTAAGTTCCAACACATCACTTGTTATAAAAAGTTTCATAAACCCGATATGTATAGGTTTTATTCTAGTGTGAGTCTCGAGGATGTGGTCCAACGGTTAGGTGGGGAGTTTGGTCCCCATTTTTCTTGTGGTCCAATCTTGGGTAGGACTATGTATGACTAAGAGCTACTCCAGGTGTGATTTCTTCATTTAAAAAAAAAAAAAAAAAGTTATATTTAGGTGTGATAACATTACAGACCTGTAGTTTACAATTCAACTGAACCAACAATCTCGTTACAACTCAAGCTACAACAATAATACACATGTCTAATGTATACAGAGTTATAACTCATTAAAAAGTCTTCAAATCTCATTAAATTTGTTGTACTCATGTCATGGATTTTGATGAAAGACTTCAAATCTTAGAGGAATTGACATTCCTCTATATATCTATTCAACAAAATATTCTAGATCATAACCAAAGATCAAAATCATAAGAGATAAGTTTATGAAATAGATAAGTTGTATCAATTATTTAGATAAGAAACATCCACCAAAAAAACATTTCACGTATACAGTGATAACATTTCTAGGTCTCTAAATGTGAAGCAAGCATGAGTTATATTAAAAGTAAAGAACAAGTATAGAAATTTCCACACAATAAACTTATAGATCTAGGAGAAAAACTAGAGATTGACATTAAAAAAAAAAAATAGATATAAAGATATCCTATTTGAAATGAACAAAAATGGAGGATCCACGAGCTATATTTGTGGGCCAAACTAATCTTGTCCCCTCTGCAAAAAAAATTAACTCACAAGGTGCATGAATGAATTAAATGGAACCTAACATGAGTATTGTATTAAAGGATGCTCAATATTCTAAATGGTGAACAAGATCTCAGGGTTCCAGCACCCAAAGGGAGACTGCCTCCCAAATTTAAACCAACAATACAACTCTACAATAATACCACCTGCTTCCTTGCACAGGGCCATGGTTTCACTTTTTATAAATTTTACAATTACATAATGGGACTTGAACTATCTAAATCAAGTAAAAACTAAATGAGAGGAGATCATAACAGTTTTCCATTGAAAGGAAGTCTAGTACAACCATTAGCTAATCAAGGAGATACAAATCTAATGCATGATTTTTTTAAATCTAGGCATGATCCTGAAATTCTAGAAATTATGTTTTTTTTTACAAATCTACCTAAAATAACCTTTCGTATCTCCCAGACCATGGCGAATTTTGGAAAACAACCTACAATTAACTCTATTTACCATACTGGGAACAAAAACGATGTCCCGAAATTTTTAGATTCACCCTCATATGTATGCAAATCAACAAGGAAGTTGGTTATTTGAAAATTGCTATGAAGTTGGGGTAGACACATTAATTGGCTTCCAGATATCCACTAGGTGTGTTTTGACTCATGTGGGAACATGAAAACATGACTGTGGACACAAATCATGTCCTGAATTTCTTCCGTAAGTATGCCAATATGTCAAACTATAAACGGGTGCAAGGTCAGCCCAGAAATTTGTTATATGACCTTGTCTAGTCCTTCCTCAATTTTTTGGTGCATGAGAACCTAGGCACAATTAAAATAACACAAGAACCATCATTAATAACAATTTTGAGGTAACTCTTATTGAAACAAAGGGAATATGTAAAATAATAAATAGTTACCCAATCATGCTCTAGATTTATGATAATAACCCAACAGTTGAGCAAAAAATGATAGTAATAATAATGAAAATCATGAGTAATCATAGGGCGAAAAGGTGAATTAAATATGACGATTTTGGCGCCTGAAAAAACTAACGATATTTGAGTGTTATGTGAGAAGCATAACAAATTATCATCATCAACACTCCCCACTACCATATTTCTTTTTCTTGCCACTACCACCACTTCCTTCTTGTACCTCCCTTCTTTCTCACCCCATCATTATTTTCCCCTTTGTATATGTCTTTATCCATCTTCCATGGGATGATCTCCACATGATTCTTCATCTTTCTACATAGGTATACCACCAACTTATTCTGATCCATTCTTCCCTTGACACTCACCTTATGATTCTTCACATTGTAGTCTTATGCAAATGATGTGCCAACCCATGGGGCACTGTAATCCAATATCTCATTATTTATACTTTAGTGGACCAAGGTGGCATGGGGGAGAAAAGGGGAGTGAAGTATTGGGGCATGGGGGAAGGGTAGGAGGAAGATAAAGGGGTACATGAGGAGAAAGTATGGTTAGGATGGAGGGGAAAAGGGAGAGTACATAATCCCAAAACATTATTGGGTACACCATCATGATGAGTCTTCTACTTGTTCCTTGATAACATATATTAAGCTTGTTAACACTATAAATTTTATGCCAGTCGTTATGGTGAAAAAAAATTCATGCTTTCCCATGTATAATGAAACAATTTGGAAAACAAATGGATTCAATTAATACTATCACATGCACATTAGTAGAGGATGGTGAATGTCGATAAGGATCAACATTTGTCAATAGTAGAGACATTTTTCTTTTTCTAACAAAACATCTTTCATCTTCGAAGCATAAATACATCACTAATCTCATAATCAATAATCTAACAACTAAATTAATGGATAGTGGATATTGAAATAAGACATCATTATTGAATCTATCCCCACCGTCCACTCTTGAAACTTCCATCATATTTCCAAACTAGGAACGTTATCTGTATAATAACAATTTTGGACACACTCATTTTTTTGTCCCTTTCCATTAACCCATCGAAATTGTAAATTTTGATTGTACAATAATATTTAGCAACTTACCTCACTACACTTGATTATCAAGATCTTTTATTACAATCCTATGATTTGTCATCTTTAAATAGAATGTGAAATACAAAAACTTGACAAAAGCATTTACAAAAGCTGTGAATAGAAAGAAATGACAACAAATAAAATAAAAGAACACAACGAGATTAATAACGGAGTTCACTTGGTGTGGGCTACGTCTCCGAGTCTGCTTCCAATGCATAGGCCTCTTCAATTATGGTGCAAAATAACCCAAATTACATCTAAGTCCTCAATCTCAGTAGTTGGATCTTTATTTTGTAGTTTTATAAAAGCCTTAAGAAAGCCTTTTTTATGATCTCCAAAGGGGCATAAAATGAGTGAATTATTACATATATAGTGATAAACACGCAAAAAAACTAAAGGAACTCCACTTATTTCTCATAACCACAACATGTAGCGTAATGGCTAAATATTTTGATATATAAAACTTTGGGGGTCCAATAGTCTCGAGATTGAACATAGAAGTTGCCGACCTTATCTTGTAATAGTTGCAGGGTTATGTTTAAATATAAACATTTTTTTTATTTGATTAATGACCCCGCATATAGTATTAACCATATTTTATAACGACCCACATGCATATATGGTTATAACATTATAATCACTTGTATTGTATTAGCAGATGTGTAATGGTTATTAAATGAGGTTGTGGGGTCGAGCCTGCAACCTTCCCTTATATGGCATCAATTGAAACAAAAAATTTAAGTATAAAATTTTCTACTCATATTTCAATGACCCGTGCATGGCCCATTGGTAAATCACTTGGATTATATGTCGGTGGATGCAGGGTCAAACCCCATTGGCTCCACCAACATGCCATTTTTAAACAATGCAATTACATCTATTCGCTAGTAGTTGTGGGTTTAGGTCTCCAGCATCCTTGGCCTTTCCTAGTCTTCCACGTGGAAGCCACTGATTGGTCCACCTTTCACCTCGTTAGTAGCCTAATCAATGCCTAATCAACATCCATGTCCTCATATGTCTGCCATGTGTTAACCACGCATTATTCCACTTGTCCTACCATGTGGTTTCACATCAATGCCTATGTCATGCTACCACATCACTGTCTCTACCATATGACTTGTACAACCTCGCACGTCTCACCTTAAGGTGTTGTCACATGGCCTTTCCTAGTCTTCCACATGGCAGCCACTGATTGGTCCACCTTTCACCTCATTAATAGCCTAATCGATGCCCAATCAGCAACCATGTCCTCATATGTTTGTCACGTGTTAACCACGCAGGATTCCACCTGTCTTGCCACATGGTGCCAAATCAGTGCCTATGTCATGCTACCATATCACTGTCTCTACCACATTACTTGTACAACATGCCACGTCTCACCTTAAGGGGTTGTCACGTGTCATCTTTGTCCTTCTTTTTTTCCTATTGTCACAAAACTTTAGAACACGATAACTTTCTCATAGAAAGTATGTTTGAGCCTATTCAAGTTGCACTGGAATCGACTCATCGAGCTCTTTGACATGATGACATTTTCGTCATGATTTGAGACTATTGAATTTTGAGGCATCTTGGATCCTCTGAGATCAATTCTCCCCACTGGGAAGCTTTTGGACCACTAAAAGTTAAATTACTTAACAAATAGGTGATGGTTTTTCTCCCTCACTTTCCCCATCTCGATGCATTGTGCTTTGTTTGGATTCATTCCTTTAAGGGCCACTCAAAGATATTCCACATTTCCTCATCTTGAAGTCCTTGTCTTGTTGTCTAGAATGGCTTCTTCTTGCAATTTATCAAATACTAAGGAGAAAAACCATTGATGGAGGGAGCTTGAATATTCATCATGATCTAGGATAATTGGAGGTTCATATAGTTTCAAGTTCTCCACATTCACAATTGAATACATCTTCCATGTAAGGTGGTAGATAGAAGCAGAAAGCATTAGTGTCAATCTTCTCCAAATTAGTAAAGGGCCATATTAGATTGGATTGATGTTCTTACCTTCCTTCGTTAACCTATATTTGTTGATATGTAGCCAAACTCAATCACCAACTTGGACGTGATAATCCATCCTATGTTTTTCATTCCTAGCCTTGTATTGGGCTTGGCTCTTCTCCTATTCCTGCATCATTTGATGCACCAACTGCATCTTTTAAATGAATTTCTAGGCTTTATCTTCATCTTTTTTCTCGTCTGAATCAACATCTTTCCCAAAAATAAAATCCAATGGATAATTTGGCAGGTACCTAAAATAAGTTTAGAATGGAGAGCTATGTGTAAAAGAATGAAATGCTTAGTTCTATTGATGTTGTCCATAATGTAGTTGTTCATCTGAAATTTTAGGATGCTTACTGTAGTATCCTCGGAGAAAATGTACCCCAGTCTTGTTGACCACCTATGTTTGTGGATGAAAATAAAATATTTCACTTCAGCTTGGTGTCCATCAATCTCCACAAGCTTGACCTAAATTCTCCCAAGAAATGGGAATCTCAATATGAAATTATATAAGTGGGAAATCCAAAGTGAACCCAAATATGTTGAAATAATAAGTGTGTAGTCTTTTCGGTTGTCACTTGCTTTTTACAAGGCATAAAAGTACACATTTTGTTGAACCTATCCATAACTACATACAAGTAACCATGACCTCTTTTGGACATAGGAAAACCTCCTATGAAATCCATAGATATGTTTTCCCATGGATGAGAAGGAACTGGAAGAGTTGTATATAGACCCAATTTTCTCTTAGTGGGTTTTCTAATGGTACACAATACAAACCCTTTTACATACATGGATATTATTTCCTCGTTCGAGGCCAATAACAAAATCTTTGTAAATGAGCAACAATCTTTCCTACACCAAAATTCCCTAAAATATGAGAAGTATGAGCTTCTTTGATTACATGCATTCTTTCATCCTCTTAAATATGTAATATATTAAAATGATAGAAGAGCTTGTCTAGCAAAGGGAATTTTCTACTTATGAACCATGATTAAACCCTTTGTAAACATCTTTGAATTCGACATCCCTAGCATATTTCTCAACATAACTATCAAGTGCTAAAAATTCATTATACAAGATAATATATGCATTGATCAGAGGTCTACATAGCATGTCAACCTCTTTGTTACTTACATCCTTCTTATACTTGATGACTAGATGAAACTGTTGTAGAAACGCATTCACCTGAAATTTCATGATTGTTCTAGCTTCAATATTGTAATGGTTGATGATGTGTGTGTATTAATGTTTCCTTTCCCATTAAGTAATATTTCCACTTTGTACTAATGCATACAACTCTTTATCATATGTAGGATAATTAACGACATCTTTAGAAAAAGTCTCAGAGTGATAACATGTAATACCCCTTCCTAACCCCTATACTTCAAAGATATGTATGTGGATATTAAGACCGGGGTGTCCCTGTGTTGACGGTACTAGATACTTCCAACATACAGGGGGTCTCCCCGATGTGAATTCTGAGTTAGACCTCACACCATATGGAGTATGAGCCCCATTCGAAGTATCGACCCTAACCACCATAAGACAAAGTTTCGCCTTGGTTTTAATGGATAACATAAGAGTTTAAATACATAGACCTTGAACAAGCAAGTAAGTTGATATAGTGAAACACTGATTGCAATGTGTGAAAGGAGACCTTCACGAATGGGAGATGAGAGTGAGTCTCTAGAAGGAAGTAATCGTACTAACCTAAGAGAGACACATGAGAGCATGAAACGATTTGTTAGCAAAATAGTTCACATAATGATTATTAAAGCAAATACAACACGCATTCAACAAGATGAGTACCAAATCCACTGAAATATTTCAATATATCAAAGCAATATATATCATAAACATCCCAAGAATAGTCCTAAAACATTTGTGATACATGCATGATTCATTGATTTTTTTAAACGTGAAAGATCCAAGTACATAGTTACAATGATGAGGCACTAGTTCCAGTAGTGGAACATTAAGTCACTTCTTGCTTCTCCAAAGAATATTTTTCTCTCATATGCCAAATAGAGAGGCCAATACTAGCTCTCTAAATATTTAAGCCTTCAAAATCCCTTTGCTTGAGTTATGAGGTTGATTTTATAACAAGAGGAGTGACCTTTCCTCTCCCCTTGAATCTTGAGTTACCCTCATGACTCTTGGACTTCTAATGTCTCCTTTGGACTTATAAACAACTCTTGAAATTCTAAATGACCTTTGGACTTATCTATGTGACTTTTGTCCATATATGACTATGGGACTCTTCATATTCCACATCTGACCTTTGGATTTCCACACATTTCATTTTTCCATTTTCTCTTTAATAATTACATCATTGCATTCCACATTATGAGGCATGACACATGGACACACATTGACCATTATGATGACACTTGTACAAGTTACAACTTGACAATGATGACATGGACTTCCTGATGAGGTGGCAATGCCAAGTTTTCTTCCTTGATGCTTCACCTTGCATTTTTTATGGTAAATATGATCTAAGCTTCATCTTCATTAAATATCCACTTTATTTATTACCCTCCGAAGGGTCTTTGATCAATATCATAATCCTCTGATTCATCATGCAATGTCTTCTTTTTGTCTTGGTCCATAATCTGCTTTGTGTCTCCATGATAGCTCTCTTTTGTTCTTCTTCTCAACAGGTGTTCCTTCCTGCTTTCTCCTTGCTATCTAGCTCATGGAATGATCAACTAATGATAGGCATGTGAGAGGGCTAAACGAAGGAGGCTTGATTAGGAGGGCACAGTCAAACCCATCAGTGGCTTAGGAAGGCTCCACTATTCATTTTTACTATGCTAAAGGCAATGAAAGGTCAAGGCTCACAAGAGGCCTTCAGGGTACACTTGTGCACTCAAGCAAGCAAGAGAGAGAACTCAAGGGCACGGGGCGCAAGTCAAAATCATGAAGGATAGTCCTTCGTTGGTTTAGGGTGCACTTGTGTTCTCAAGGGATAAATGAGGGGCCAGGGGTGCACACCAAATGAACCAGGGATTAGGCCTCATGCGTTCCCAGTGTGCTTGTGCACTCAAGAGGAATTGAAGGGTACAGTTATTTGAATTGAAGGAGTGCGCTCAAATGAAGGCTTCAAGCTTCATGACTGCACCATGCACCCTAAGGGAAGAGGTAATGATGAAGGCTTCACGCTTTAAGACTGCACCATGCACCCTAAGGGAAGGATGAAGGTTCATGCTTCATGAGTGCGTCATGTGCCCTAAGGGAAGGACAAAGGCTTCGTGCTTCGTGAGTTCACCATGCTCTTTTAAAGAGACATATGATCCTTGTTGTTCTGGAGTGTGCTTTTTTGTTCTAGAGTGCACTTCATTGTTTCAAAGTGCACTTTATTGTTCTAAAAGTGCGCTTTTCAAGGGAGAGAAGGTCCTTGTTCTTCCAAAGCACGCTCAAATGGTCTTGGTTCTTCTGAAGTGCGCTTTTCACTAAGGGAGGCAGCAAAAGGCTAGGTCACTCATCCTAGGAAGTACTAAGGCACTATGAAATGGAGGAGATCTTAGAAAACACTTAGTGCACAAGTACTAGAGGAAAAGATACATCAATGAGGCTCATGAATATGTTACACTCATCACCTAGCATGAGGGCTAATGCCTTTACAACTTGCACTGAGCAAGAGGAAGACATGAAGACGACACTTGCAAAATGTGAACGACCTTGAAAATGACATATGGCACAGCAAAGATAACATTAAAAAGACACTTATTAAAGTGGAAGCAAGCAAAATTGATAGTTGTAAACATGAAAGCAACACTTGTGAAGGCAGGTGTGCAAAAGTGATAGTTGGGAAAACTCACCTAACTAAAAGTACAATTGCAATAAAAATGAGGGATATTGTCAATGAAAGTGCGCATCGATTGTCAACATGAGTTGAACATCACCTAGACACCGTCTTGATGGAAAATGTTGTGCATGTTCAAGCTTGCATACAAGAAGTGTACTTCTGAATTCATTAAGGACTTAGCATGTGTAGGAAACTGACTTTTGACACTTAGAATATTATAAGAAGAAGACTCGAATGCAAAACATCGATCGACCATAAAGTGACCATGGGACGATAATTCATAAGATCTTTAGTAGGCTCAAAAATTCACGTGTAGGACACATTTTGGAGGGTGTTGATCGCATCATCAACAATTGGAAACACACTGGTAGAACTCTAGCTTCTCTGTTTAGGTTTAATTCTCTAAGTGCAAGGTATCAATCTTTCAAGGAGTATTGATTCATCTTGCGGATTACCTTGGCTTCCCCACTTAACCCGGTAAGAGATATAGTCCCCTCCATTCCCTTACTCAGTTAAACACATACCAATGCTTTCCTAATCATAATTATTTCGATCTAGCAAAAGGGTAATATATAATTGCGAGTTTAAGATAATAAAAATATGATTTTTCATATCTAATGTTGCTCCACTGCCAGCAGGCTTGGACAGTACGTCGTCGGAGTCACTACAAGAACACAAGCATCACTTCACTGCCAGCGAACCTAAATAGTACCCCGACAAAGTTACTTGTTTCACCTCTCTACGTAGGAAGTCTTTCTCTTCTTTCACCCTTTATTTATTTATTTATAGAACTATTCTTAGGCACTTAGTAATTTCCTAGGTGCAAGAGGGATCTCGACTTATTGAGAGAAAGAGAGGTTTTTCCTTCATAGAGGATAATATATAGCTCTCATATTGGTTTGCTCACTAATTGATTTTCTCCTTACCTTTCTCTACTCGATTGGATCAGCAAGAAAAAACATTATTACTTACAATGTCGAGCTGAGGAATGAGGATCCTAGAAAAGATACGGGCTTTATAGTTCGACCAAAGGCTTTCCATTTGAGTAAATCATATTTTACATTTAGACATAACTGACTTTAATTACATGTAGACCCATAATAGAGAAGAGGTAACATATTATCCAAGCATTGTTCACTATCACAATTTCCCTTTTCAAGGTTTTCCACATTGTGTTTTGAGCCAAAAGGAGTATATTTCATGAAAATTCCTATTAATCAGACATCAAAGAAAAGACATAACAAGAGAAAAAAGCAAAAACAAGAGACAAAGAAAATGGAGATTGAACCCAAAAGCATCATGTAAGATAAAAATGCAATAACAAAATAGATGCAAAGACTAGATGGAGAGTAGGAAAGAAGGTGGATGCAATGCAAGGGAACTAAATACAACTAGAACTACTCCTAACCTAACCAGCTACAAGTTCAAGGATAAATGTAATGATATTTCCAATGAAGCCACCGTAATAAGTCCCGACTTGCAAACACAAAGATAAGAAAAATTAAAACCAATATATAATAATGTGCATAAGAGAAGATAGAAGCTTGAAAATCTTGCACAAAACATTGAAGGTCTTTCTTAAAAGAAGAAAGATGTGTCATATGGCCTGACTTTACCCTTCTTGCCACCTTACCTTCTCGATGAAAACCATAATCAAACAAACATTGATAGAACCCTGTGAATGTACACGCACTTGTATTATATTCCTTAGTAAACATAAAGAGAGATTGGAACTTGCTTATAGAAAATGGACTTGCTAAGTAAGATGCTTCTTGACGATAGATTTGATCATGAAATTCAAAAACATCCTCTTGAAAAACCTGAAATCCTTGAAAAGGTAATTTCTTAATTAATGGCACAGAATCAAGATGAGATTCTTGTAAGGGAAAATGTATCCAATCATATTCATAAGGATTTCCAAGATAGTGAGGACCTGACATAACCATTAGTGGAGGTTGAAGTGCCTCAACTGCTTGACAATTATTTGAAAATTGAGAACATAGACCATAAATATTGATTGATGTAAACCAACCATCGTTAGGTACACTAGTGGGAAATTATCAATGGAATCATCTTCCTCACATACTGAATGTAGCAAACCATTTCCTTGTGAATGGTTACCAACTATACTAGCATCATAATCATTGAAAGAATTGAAAATGAATTCCAGTATAGCAAATTTGTGACACCAATCTAGATATAATGGGTCAAAAAGAGGAACTTGATTCACTAAATAATAGAAGCATTGACTAACACTCAAGAGGATAACTAGTACCAAAATGAAAATGATTAGCATCATAATACTCACAAGAAATATTATAATTTGATTAATTTTAAAAGTATTTGATAGGGATGAATCCTTTGGCCAATAATAATCTTTAGAATGATCAACTTTGCTCATCCATGAAAGGTATACATTCCAAACCCAAGTTTGATATAAGATATTTGTATGAAGATGAAATAACTTAAACATAATCTTATTATCTGAACAGAAACCAAATCGTGAAAGTTAAAAGAGCTATATTCAAAATAACAAACCTCTTTCAAGAAGGAATTTGCATTCAGTGAAACCATGCAAAGAAAAGAACTTTGCAAGAATATCCAAATCTGATTTAGTTCGGGGGCCTTACCAAAGTCATGAGAACCTAACATAATCATCAACAGAAGTTGAAGTGCCTCGAATTCCTAATGAGTCCCGGAACTTTCAAGAATTATAAAATTACATTTTGAAAATGGAATCAGATCATGCATGTTGTGTGGACAACTACCATCAGTTCAGCTAGATTGCTACTATCCAAATGGAAACCATCTATACTACTGATTTGATCATATTTATCAATTTCAACAAACAAATTACTCAAATAATAAGATTTTTCTAATTGAGCATCCAAGGATGGATGGATTGGACAAATCTCAAGAGTAACCTAAACTAAGGAATTCTCCTCATGCAAGACTGGAAATGATAAAGAATGGAAAGGATACTCAATGATTTCATTACCTTCTTCTTGATCATGGACGACTTCACTACCTTGTGTCAATTCAAAATCCAACCCATTAGATGATGAAAATTCATTACAAACATCAGAGTACAAGGGATAGTGAGGTGAAGAGGAAGTTTCCATAAGAAAATATTCTTGGACTGAATCAAATTCAAGTTCGAAATCCTTCACAACAAAATATTCTTGAGAAACCGAAAGATTATTCGATGCACTTGGGAAAGCATCATCGCATATAATAATGGAGTCATAATCAACAGAATGAAGGTTGTTCAAGAAATCAGATTAATTAAGCAAATCAACTTCATTTTATTTGTTATCGAGGTTCCTATATTCAAAATCAACCAAAGATGGAAGAACGATCTTGACATGGAGGGTTTTTGAAAAATAGAAGAAAGATCAAAAGAATCCTCACCTTCCTACTCCTCTACTGGTGAAGAGTGACTACATTTCACCTGATCATTGTTTGGATTTGGAAGAGGTTGATGAAGAAAATCAAGGGGCAAGGGATTATGAGGAAGAGGATGAAAACAATCCAAATCAGATTCAATACTAGAGTTATGAGTGTTAATATCATCTGATTGATCATAAGATTAACCTTGATCTTAGGTTGCATGAACCATTCCAAAGTTTCCTCCATTGGATCTGGATCATGGGAAATCGATAACAGTTAAAAAGGTGGATCAACGATTTGATTTGTAGATTTCCCAACTTGAACATTATCATAGGGAGGCACCCAAATTGGCATTGGAAAAGGAGGACGAAAAGGAACAAAAGTAATAGTAGGTTCCTCCTCTTAAATTGGGGGTGTATCACAATTTAAAAATTCAAAGAGATTTGAACCAAATGTTCAAACTTTTTCTTAACGAAATCTCAATCCATATCTTCTTCAGGAAATTCACAACATAAGTGAAGGAATATGTTAGCAAAATACTTAATTGATTCCTCAGGATCCATTCTAAGATGATAGATTCTTTTATAAACATCTTGGTAATCATACCTATCAAAATCTTGATGAAGCTCCTTAATAAATTGATCAAAAGAATGGATAGAGGCAGATGGTAAGGTATGGCACCATTGATTAACACAACCTTCAATGGTGAAGAAGAAAAGCACACAAGCAAGATATTCATCATTGATTTCATAATGTTCACAAGATTTAAGAAAATCAGAGATGTGCTCAGTTATGGATGTTCCATCCTCACTATCAAACTTTAATTGAGGCAACTCATAAAGAGGCTCATCGGAGATTAAAAGTTGACCATTGGATGTATTGGAAAAACACCTGAGGCATATAATTTGAGTATGAGCCATTAAAGATAAGAAATTCAAAACAAATTCAATGGGAACAACTTGTGATTTGACCCTCCTTCTAGTGCCAAAATGTTGACGGTGTTGGATATAGCCAACATACAGGGGTTTCTCGCCGATGTGAATTCCCAATTAGACCTCACATCATTTGGAGTAGGAGCCCCATCTGGAGTATCAACCTAACCACCATAACACAAAGGTTCACCTTGGTTTCAACAGATAACATAAGAGATTATATACATATACCTTGAACAAGAAAGTGAGTTGACATTGCAAAACATCGATTGTGATGTGTAAAAGTATACCTTCACAAGTGGGATATGAGAGTGAGTTTGTGGAAGGAAGTAATTAGTAATTACCTAAGAGAGACATGTGAGAGCATGAAAAGGTTCAT
The DNA here is from genome assembly GCA_000404065.3 of Pinus taeda. NCBI lineage: Eukaryota > Viridiplantae > Streptophyta > Pinopsida > Pinales > Pinaceae > Pinus > Pinus taeda. Next base: position 250,450 of record APFE031757137.1, on the reverse strand, counting down.
TAGAAAAATATTTCACATAACGATTATTAAAGTGAATAAAACACACATTCAATAATATCAGTACCAAATCCACCGAAATAGTTCATTTTCTCTAGTACATATGAGCACAACATATACCATAAACATCCCAAGGAAAGTCCTAAAACATTTGTGATACATGCATGAAAATGTGTTGGCTCATTGAATTTCAATTAGGTGAAATTTCCAAGTACACAATAACAATGATGAGGCTTAGTTCCAGTAGTGGAACATTAAGTCACTTCTTACTTCTCCAAAGAATAGTTTTCTCTCCTATGCCAAGTAGAGAAGCGAAGACTAGATCTCCAAAGCTTTAAGCCTCCAAAATACTTTTTCTTGAATTATGAGGTTGCTTTTATAACAAGAGGAATGAACTTTAATCTCCCCTTGACTCTTGAGTTACCCTCATGACTCTTACACTTCTAATGTTTCCTTTTCACTTCTAAAAAACTCTTAAACTTATAAATTACCTTTGGAATTCTCTGTGTCTTTTTTCCATATATCATTATGGGACTCTTCATATTCCACATGTGACCTTTGGAATTACACACATTAATTTTGTCCTTTTCTCTTTAATAATTACATCATTACATTCCACATGATGTGGCATAACACATGGACACACATTCACCATTATGATGACACTTGCACAAGTTACACGATCTGGATTTAAACAGGAACGCAAGAAAATATAGAGATAACCATATACACAAAGATGCAGCGGAAATAATGCTTCATTTCATTAATGGAAAATACTGAAATATGCTTACAACCAGAAATGGAAATAAACCAGCTAGGGCGATGGTAGCTTATCTATGAGAAGAGATGTGGCGGGCTA
>APFE031757137.1:219624-239809 GCA_000404065.3 Pinus taeda | reverse complement strand
AGATTCACCTCACTCAGATTCGAATCCATCCGATAATCCAAATCAACCAAAACAGGAGAACCCCATCACACCGTAGTTATCCAGAAATGGCAGGCTAGGCTAAAAACACTGTCACACTTGGAAAAACCCATGCCATAATAGAAAAGAACCACATGCAATACCATGCATGCCAAATCTATCAAGGAAAACACATATGTAGATCGATATCTACAAAGAATCCTTTTGTAGTTGCTTGATCATGTTCTTCCTTGCTTGCTCCTTCCTTCCTCTTGCCTTATTTTCCTTTCTTGATCCAATGCCAAATTCCTCCAAGAAAACTCTAAGTGTCCAAGAGTGAGATAGAGAGAGAGAATAATGAAAGAGCTCCAAAACTGAACTGACAAAAGGTACCAACTAATCCTCATAAGCCTTTTTATCATTTAGGCCTCTATTTTCTTCATTTTCCATTATTTTCCTTCATTTTCCTCCTCACATGCAACTTGTGACCTTTCACCTTAATTTTCTCCTATCTCCTTATTTTCATAAATAAATGTGCTAAAAATTCCATTTTGCCTTTCCACAGCCTTAGCCATTGCCTTTGCCAATTTCCTTAGCCATAATAATCTAGTGAACACCCACACTAGGATGTCTTTCCCAACATTCAGCTTGGAAAAAGTATCCCATCAACCGTGGTTATTATTTTGCCTTTATTAGATTTTATTACATGGAATTTTCACTAGGGCTATTACAGAACCCTCCCCCTTAGGGGACACCGTCCTTGGTGTTCAACCACACCTATACCTCAGAAAAACTGTCAAAAAGAAAACATGTTGCCCATGGAGCTTTAAACATAGTTTGATGCAATATTTAAAATGATCACCTTGCTGAAAATCAAACCAACATGACAACATGACAACTATAATGACATGACACCCATATTTCTTATTGGAGATTTATAACATAGCTAATGGCGATATTTACATCCATATACATATGTACATATACCTAAACATAAAGCCAAAACATATACCAAACATCATACCAAAACTACTTTGCCTCAACTGGCAAACAATGAAGGATACATAACGTGCATTTGATCCCCCATCTCCCATGTAGCTTCATCGAGCGCAAAGTGCTTCCACTGCACTTTAACCTGCTCGATTTCTCAATTCTGGAGCATGACCCCCTTCCTCTGTAATATACATTGAGATTCTGACTGGAAATATCCATATGCTCCACCTACAATCGATCACATGACCATAATCTTTAGCATACTTCTTAAGTAATCAAATGTGGAAAACATCATGGAATTTCACTATCGGAGGCAGTGAAAGTCAATAGGCTACTGGCCCAATCCTCTCAATAATCCTGAAAGGTCCACAAAATCGGGGTGCCAGCTTGGCACATGATCCAATCCACAAGGATCTCTTCTTCAATTTTATGTGCAAATACACATGTTCCCTAACTTGGAACTCCTTGAACAACCTATTATGATCTACATAACTCTTCTTCCTATCATGTGCTTCTTTTAAATTATTCTTGATTACCTACATTTCCCACTACATGTCTGCCAACATATCTGATACAATCAACACCCTGTTAACTGGATCACTCCAACTGATGGAAGCATTACAACTTCGCCCATACAATACTTCAAATGGACTCACCCTTAAAGATTCCTGATACCCATTGTTGTAAGCAAACTCTACCAATGGAAGATACTCTTCCCACTTTTGTTGTTTATGAATCACGTACATCCTCAACGTGTCCTCCAATATCCTATTGAACCCCTCAGTCTATCCATCTTTTTGCAGATAATAAGTTGTACTAAAGGCCAACTTTGTGCCCAAACCTGCAAACAACTCCTTCCAAAATTTGGAAGTGAACTTTGTATCCCTATCTGACACAATCTTCTTTGTAACTCCATGCACTCTAACCACGTCCCTAATGAATACATGTGCTATACTGCTAGTTAAGAATGTTGACTTCATTGGCATGAAGTTCGAAACCTTTGTCAATCTGTCCACAACAACCATGATGGAATCATGTTGTCTCACTTTCCTCGACAAACCTATGATAAACTCCATGGAAATGATCTCCCATTTCCACTCTAGAATTGCAATCGACTATATTATTCCACCTGAATTCTTACACTCTTCCTTCACCTGTTGAAAATTCAAACATCTAGCCACAAAATCTGCCACATCCTTCTTCAGATTTGGCCAATCATAAAACTTATTCACTGCGGTCAATGTCTTCTGATAGCTTCGGTGACCTGAATATGCTTTTGCATGAAACTCCCTCAAGATCACCTTCTTAATCTCATTGTTATCTGACACATAGATTCGTTCCTCTAAAAATGACCAATCCATATGTCGTGAAACGATAGTCCACATATTGTACACCTGCACCTATACCACTACTTGTACTTGTACCTTAACCTATACTTTTTTGCAACTTGTGAACAATCTCTATATACCTATCATCCTACTGACCTGCCTGCAAGATCCTATCCTGTAGATTTGTCGCATAGAAACTGATAGATTTTATATGATTTACCTGTATCTGCCTGCTAAGAGCATATGCGACCCTGTTCTCCTTTCCCTTGATATCTCTGATCTCAAAATCAAACTCATTGATCGTGGCCAACGATCTAGCTTGTCCGCTATTCATATTCGGTCAGTCAAACAAGTATCTCAATCCACTGTGATCACTCATCAGTACAAACCTCCTACTAAGAAGCCTCCAAATTTTCAATGCATGAATAATCGCTGCCAAATCAAGATCATGTGTCAAATAGTTCTTCTCATTTTCATTTAGTTTTTGTCACTCATAGCACACTACTTGTCCTTCCTATGTAAGGAATCCACTAAGTCCTCTCTTGCAAGAATTTGTACATACTACAAATTCTTTGTCCAGATCTGTGATCTCTAACACTGGAGCATGTGACAACAACTGCTTAAGTTTCTCAAAACAGGTCGCACACTCCTTTGTCCATTCAAACCTCTTACCTTTCCTCTGCAATGATGTGATAGGATAAGAAATCTGCGAGAAGTTCCTGATGAACCCCTTGTAATAACCTGTTAACCCCATGAAATATCTCACCTCATCCACATTCCTGGGAGTTCTCCACTCCATGATGGCCCTCACCTTTTCTGGATCTACTGTTATGCCCTCCATGGAGACAACATGTCCCAAGTAATGTACCTTTGTCTGAAAGAAACTGCACTTGTTGATCTTAGCATACAATTGATGCTCTCTCAACAACCTCAACATTGTTGCCAAATGCTTAGTGTGCTCTTCCTCATTTTTAGCATATACCAATATGTCATCAATGAAAACAATAACAAACTTATCCAAATAGGGACGCAAAACACTATTCATCAAGCACATAAATGTAGTTGGGGCATATTCAAACTGAATGGAACTACAACAAACTCATAATGCCCATACCTGGTGTAGAAATATGTCTTGTAAATGTCCTCCTTTTTTATACATACCTGATGGTATCCTGATCTCAAATCAATTTTCGAGAACATTGTTTCTCCCTTCAGCTGATAAAACAAGTCATCAATCCTCAGCAATGGATACCTATTCTTGATGGTGACTTTGTTCAACTACCTGTAGTCAGTGCATAATCTGAGAGTACCATCCTTCTTCTTCACAAACAATATCGGTGCACCCCAAGGCAATACACTTGACCTAATGTATCCCTTGTCAAGCATCCCTTTCAACTTCAACTTTAACTCTACCAACTCAGGTGTGCTCATCCTGTAAGGTGTTTTTGATGTTGGAGCTACCCCTGGCACCAACTCAATAGAAAAGTCTACTTCCCTATAAGGTGGCAACTCTGAAATCTCTACGGGAAACACATCATGAAACTTTTGTATAACTGGGTACCTGCTCAAAACATCTACATCCTCAACTTCTTTATATTTGTCACTAGAAATATGTAATGAAAATAAGACGCACCCTTTCCTGTGACTGCATTTTGCTTGCATAGTTGTCACCATCCTAACTGATGTGGCTTTCTTCTTTCCTTGTAAGACTCTTGGTTCCCCATTGTCATCCAAGAAATCAATGGCTTTATCATAACAACCCACCTTGGTCCTGTGAAGGTATAGCCAGTCCACACCCAATAGCATACTATATGATACCAACAGAAATACATTCAAGTGCGTTGATGTAGACATGCCATTCAACTCAAATGCACAAGCTCTTACCCAATGATGCACTCTTTTCTTTGTACCTGTAGCCAACTAAACTAACCAAGATTCTACATGCACTTATTTATTCAAACCACACTTATCCACCAAGTGAAGACTAACATAACTATAATTATATCCAGGTTTAATCAAAATAGAAACAACTTGATCATAAAGCTTACCGTCCATATCAATGATAGATGTCAAATGGTTTGCCTGCCTATTATCCAATGTTTCATAAATGTGAGGAATGCTCTAACCAACATCGCCAATAGTATTTCCCCCTGTGCACTATATATCTAAGGCCTACCACCCTAATTATTTGGACAATCTCTCTTAAGGTGTTCCTTACCACATGTCCAACACTCCAACCATCCAGTACCATCACCTATATGTTGTTGTTGTGATCCATGTCCCTGTCTAGTTGCATTGATCTTATTTTGTGGTGCCACATTTTATTTCTCTTTTGCATTCTGAGGCCTTGCTCTTTTCAACTGCCATTTACCCTTACCTTTATCTTTATCCTTCCCTTTCCATCCTCGCTGGGATTGATTCTTACACTTTGACTGTTCATAGCAATGCTTCAATTTCCCAATAACTTTCTCAAGTGACTGAGGCTCATCATACTCAATCTGATATCTAAATGCTAATGGAAAACCACTGACAATCGTTGAACTAGACTTCTCATCATTAAAATATGGTACATACCTCAATAGCTCCAAAAACTTAGTTGTGTACTCTTCATCTGCCATTGATCCCATCTTTAGCTCATAGAATTATTTGGCCTTATCGTCATAGTACCTTTCTGACAAATACTTCTTCCTGAAAATCCTCTTAAACTCATGCCAACTCAAGTCCTCTGTCCTAATGTATATGACCTGCTTCACATCCTCCCACCAGATATCTTCTTTATTTCTCAGGCTGAAGATAACTACTCTGGCCTTCATATTATTTGTGTAATAATGCAACTCAAATAACTTCTTCATCCTAAGTATTTAAGCCTCTACATCTTCTGGCTTCTTCAAGTCTCCATCAAAAGTAGGCGGATTTTATTTTCTTAAATTCGTCTGTGTCATCTCTATCTGACATGTGACCACTCTGAGACCTACTACCATATGCCCCATTAGTTTTTTCCTCCTATCCATGGTTGATCCAAAGTGTCCCATGTCGCTGCAATTCTGACAAACTTTGAATGATTATAAGCATTAACCTCTACTTGTTTCTCTTGTGCGTGCATGATTTTGTCATTTTCTGCCTTACAACTCCTTATTTCTTTCGTCAAGCTTCTCAATGTGTCTTCTAAATCAGAAGAGTACCCAACACCACGCTACTCATACACAATCCACAATCTAATTCAGGGGTTACTAGGCCATGTGTTCTATTATTCATAGGTCCACCTCACTCAACTTCGAATCCATTTAGAAATCCAAATCAACCAAAACATGAGAACCCCATCACACCATGGCTATCCAGAAATGGAACAACTAGACTAAAAACACTATCACACCTGGAAAAACCCATGCCATAACAACAAAGAACCCCATGCAAAACCATGTATACCAAATCTAGCAAGGAAAACACACATGTAAATCGATACCTGCAAAGAATCTTATTGTAGTTGCTTGATATTGTTCTTCCTTGCTTGCTTCTTCCTTCCTCTTGCCTTCTTTGCCTTTCTTGATCCAACGCCAAATTGCTCCAAGAAAACTCTAAGTGTTCAAGAGTGAGAAAGAGAGAGAGAGAGAGATAGAATAATGAGAGAGCTCCAGAACTGAACTGAAAAAAGGTACCAACTGATCCCCATAAGCCCTTTTATCAATTAGGCCTTTATTTTCTTCATTTTCCATTATTTTCCTTCATTTTCCTCTTCACATGCAACCTGTGACCATTCACCTTCCTTTCCTCCTAATTTCCATTATTTTTATAAATAAATGTGCCAAAATGCCATTTTACCTTTCCAAAGCCTTAACCATTTCCTTTGCGATAATAAAACAATTAACACCCACACTATGATGTCTTTCCCAACATTCAGCTTGGAATAAGTGTCCCATCAACCATGGTTATTATTTTGTCTTTATTAACTTTTATTACATGGAATTTTCACCAGGGCTATTACAATTCAGTTTATCACACTTGATTTGATGCATCTTGCTTGAAAACCTAAGTGGCTTTGAAAACTTGTGGCTTTGGTTTATAGTTGTGGTAGCTATGGAGTTCGAGAAGGAACTCGGTTTGATAATAGTTAGTGAATCTTAGGTTTGGATTCTATAGCTCACTGACTAGTCAGTGAGCCCTATGTTTGGTCTATGTAACTAATTGGGGCTTTGATATTAGTTAACCATCCCAAATGGGATGCATCCAGATGTGAGAACTTTGGTAGCTCTAGTTTATGGTTCAAATAGCCATGGATTCAACACTCCATAAACTATTACAAGATAAGTATCATTTCTATTACATATTTTATGCTTTCATATTGGGATATATGGTGATGTGTTGAAATTTGTAAGAATAGAGTATTGTGGATCAATTATTAATTTTATGGGAAGAAAATTATTGTTAGCTGCCACAAATTCAGGGTTGGATTCGGGGTAAATATACCAATAAAGATGTTATTTAATGCTCCATGGTGAAAAGTAAGGATCATGGAAGTGATTATAGTTGTGTACTAATACAGGTTAAGTATTGGAAAAGCAGCATGATGACTACAAGCAAAAACATAATCCTAATAAGATTTGATAGTTGATAACAATAATTATCTATAGGTATGGTAGTTAATGAGGCTGCCATGAAATTAATGAAGGTACCTTGTGCAAGGATTATTTACACGTTTTATTACATGGGATATGAGATGTGGGTGGTATAATCAAGTATATGTGATATACCTAAGATACAAGTAGTATAATAAATTTCCTATAGGTAAATTGTAGGTTATTTGAAGGGAACGTCATAGGCTTGTGACAAGTATATTACAATTATAACATGATTTTCTCATAGGTATCATCATGATGTCATAGGATATCATAGGATGTGACATGGTTGTAACTTGGAATAGTAGGATACTATTGATACATTGGTCATAGGTGGGTGATAGGTGCTAAATAGGGTTACAATGGGTGAATTGGATGAAACTAAGTAACATGTGGTGATAGGTAGGTGAGAGGGGTATAACAGGTACATATGTTATAATTGGTCAATTGGTCACAAGTAAGTGATAGGGTTATACCATGTATGACAAACCACTATAGGTGAATTGGTGGGTCACGTGATTTCCTCGACCTCTACTATGGGTATAGCAGATTATTACAGGTTAAATGGTCACAAACAAGTGACAAGTCCTTTATAATATTATGAAAAAATTGCCATTGATGGTTGAAAAGTTTACTAAAGGATTTATAACAGGGTTAAATACATGGTGTTATAGGATAGTAACAAATAATGGCAGGTAATCATAGGGTGTTGTTCCAAGTAAGTAACAAATGTATTGTAGAAAATAACAAGTTGTAGAAGGTCTACAATAAGTTTCTTAATAGGTCCTCTATATAGGTGGTAGTAGTCTACCATAGGGCTTGTAACAAGCTTTATAACAAGTTATATAAGGATACGACAGATGTCATGATGGACCTATGACAAGTTTCTGGTAAGTTGTAACAAGTTTTCTAATAGGTTTTGTATATAGGTTGCGATAGTCCTTTAATATGCTCTCATGTACAATATGTGATCGGTCGTCTGAAAGGTCTTGACAAGTCACTGAACCCTATTAGATGTATGGAAAAACTAACGATATTTGATGGATGGGTTTGCCTCGGGTCATAATAAGGTTGGTACAGCTTTAGCAATATACTTAAATAAAATTCAACTACCAGTCTAAGCTCGGATTAATCACCATCGTGGAGGAAATAGGAATCTTAATAGGGATTTAGAGAGGAAAATGATCGAACTTGAGCATAAACACAAAGAATTAAACCAAGGGAAGCTCATAATGATTTTAATATATTGCAAATGATTTGCAATCAAGTAACAAGAAGGATTTACAATTTTTATGTCAACTCAAAAAGTTAATGGTTATTTAAAATAAAGGAAAAGCAACAAGAATAATGGAAACATGAAGGGTTGAAGTAGTGAACAGAGAGATTATTTTCATGTAGGAATTATGAACAACCACAAAAGTTAGTGAGATTGTAGGATGATTGTGTGTAGGATTTAAATGCAAGAATTGTATACAGGGATAGTATATAGTGATGGCATGCAGGAACAATGTCTTCTCATGATTGAGACACAAGAATGGCAACATGGAATGAATTTGTACATCATTACTACATTACATTAAAATTGAAAATTCATGTTTTCATGTTAGATAAATGTTTTCATGTGTATGATTGATCTTGCTCTTTCTGAAATTAGGAATATGTGCATATGAATTCAAAATTAATTGTTGTTGATGTTAATTCCAATTTTTTTTGGATGTCCTCTAGGTGTGATGAAGATGGTGCTAGAAGTTCATGCTCGTTGTCATGGAGAAAGAGCCTCCCAACCCAATTGTTATGCATAGGGCACTAAAAGTGTGGAGGAAGCCCAAAGAGGAAGCCAAGGAAAAGGACATGGATTGTGAGAATTTGTGATAGTAGATTCATATTGTAGACATATCATGCACTAAGGACAATGCATAAAAATAAGGGGCGGAGAATGTAATACCCATTCCTGACCCTTATATTGTAAAGGTATGTATGTGGATATTAAGACTAGGGTGTCTCTAGAAATATCCTCATGGTTGGGCCAGTGGGCCTAGTATTACATGATAGTGGGCCTAGTATTACATGATAAGGCCAAGGCACCTATGTAAAATGTAAAGTAACATTTAGGCTAGTGAGTCGGATACTTTGGATTATTAGGTTGTTGAGCCAAAATTTATATTATGAGGCATGTGTGCCATGAAGCCATATTAAATAATTATGGGGCCAGCGTGCCCATATTTATATTCCTTTAGAAGTTAAGTAGTCGGAGAACCATATTGTAATTACTTTTGTAAAAGTCTAATAATAATAATAAAATAAGGATAGTCACAAAGCCCATTCCACAAAAAGGGTATGAGGGGTGGCACACAACTCCATGGACACGGGGGAAATGATGTTGGTGATAGGTGTCGGTGAGAAAGGGCACATGGGGCCCATGTGGCTTCAGGAGAGCCACTTGGAAGAGAAATCCATACATAGTGAAAGTATATATATGTACTTACCACTGGCATGTGGATTATTCATTACATATTATCATTCTGATGATCATGAGGAGGAGGATGGTTTTGGACTTTGGTCCTTAGCAACCAGTTGGTGAACGCTGACCTTGGGTTCTAGACCAGCTGGGAGTTATGTCGCTTTGTTCGCTTAAAGGGTGCTTGGAGCCCTGGAGTAGCTTGGATGTTGGGTTGGCACCTTGGCCATGGATGTATGGATGATTTCAGTTACTGTTTCCCATGGAGTTGCAGCCCTGGCTCGAGGGTGACCCGTGGTTAAAATTGATAAACCACACGGTCCATGGCAAGGTGGAACATGGAGAGCCCATGGCTAGATGCTATTTGTATAGATAAGCATTCCACCTTATGTTCTATGTGAATTCATGATTTTTGCGGTAATCCTAGTTAGTAATCGAGAAATCGTTGTGCAATGAATTAATGTATTGTGTCAAATAATTATGGGCGATTCTACCATAAACCCTAGTTTTAGGGTTATGTAATTGGTATGATAATTAATTATAATTCCATTGTGCAATCATATGCATGTAAATATATATTCCATGCCACAATTTATAAATCAATTTTCTTGTAAACCCCAATCATGTGAATTATAAATTAAATATGACTGAATAAATATTTACGATTAATAAATTTGAGGCTAAGATTGAAACTTGGGTAAAATGTGTCAGACAAAGTGGGCTTCGACAGAGGAAAGGCTAATAATAGTTATCAATTATGAGTTTCTGTGGGATTTAATGATAGATTTAATAGTGAAAACTTGGGACAAGTTTCATGATGTTTCCTAACCAGGGCTGGGGACAATACATAACAAATTGGCTTATGTTATTGCATACAAAACTTCTCCCATGACATATCCACTTGCATCGATCTCTATCTCAAATGATTGTTGCAAGTCTGGAAATTCTAACACCGGTGTTGTGCTAATATTTTCTTTCAAAGTCTCAAAGGCTTTATGTTGCTTTCCTCCCCACTGAAAAACTTGTTTCATGATATTCAAAGCATGTAAAGGAAATGAAATAAATGAGAAGATAGCGATAACTTTTATCCAATATTGGACTGCTCCTAAAAAGATTCTAACTTATGTTGCTAATGTAGGCTTGGGCTATTTGACAATCACTTCAGCCTTAGAGTGATTTATTTTCAATTCACCACCCCTTACAATGTAACCAAAGTACATTAATGATGTCTTACCAATTTCACACTTCAATCATTGCACATACAACTTCTCTTTTTTCTAAGTATCAAATACTTTCCAAGCATGCTTAACATGTTCATCCCAAGTTCTACTAAATACAATAATATCTTCTAAGTAGACAAACACAAAGTCATCAATGAATGGTCAAAAAACGCCATTCATCACACGCATAAAAATTGTTAGAGTGTTGCAAACCCCAAAAGGCATAACTAACGATTCAAATAAACCTTGCTTTGTCTGAAAGTGGTTTTCCAAACATCACCTTCTGTAATCTGAATATGTTGATAAAAACTTCACAAGTCTAACTTAGTAAAGTAAATTGCATCTTTTAGCTGATCTAAGAAATCATCAATACGGGGAATAGGGTATCAATTATTTACCGTGATCTTATTTAATGCATGAAAGTCAATGCACAATCTCCATGTACCATCCTTCTTTGGTACCATCACAATAGGAGATCAACATGGAGAGGAACTAGGCCTGATGACTCCATTTTGAAGCAATTTTTGAACTTGCTTCTTGATCTTTGCATTCTCAATCACAGGCATTCTATACTTTCCAACATTAGAAAGAGGGGCACTTTCTTGCAAATAAATATCCCTCTTAGGAGGCAATTCTTCATGTTCTTGGAAAATCTCATCATAGTTAGAAATTAGTTTAATTAATGAATCCTTATGAGAAGAATCACAACCCTTAAAAGCATTAGATTGTTTGACATATTTTTCTTTCACAACAAGAAACACAAAATTACTGCTAGCATTTATGAGCCACTTCAGTTTCCCTGCACTAACAAGTGATGATTTATTCTTCATTTTGTGTGCTCTTACAATATACTCAACCCCATATTTGGTGAGATGGTACTTGTTCTCCTCCCTAAATAATATAGCTTTCCTGTCATTGAGATAATGTCTTCCTAATACAATTCAACAAATATCAAGAGGAACCACTACTAATTCTACCTCGTTAGCATATTTTGAGGTGATAGAATATTTAAGTTTACACTGATTATTTACTTTTAGCTTTGCATTATCACAAACCCAACCAAGAGGATAAGGTTTCTTGTGAGGTGTTGTTTCTAATCCCAACTTCTTGACAATCTCTTCAGATATTAAATTCACTTGGGAACTAGTATCAACAAAAGTATCAACTTTCGTATGCTTAATTATCACCCTCATGTGAAAAATATCACTTCTTATGCTTTAAGTACTAAGAATAGAAGACCTAGAACTAGCATGAGAATATGTTTTACCTTGTACTCCTACAACTGTGACCTGAGTTTTATCCCCTAAATTAGATTCCAAATCTTGTTGCATTGTTGAAACACTATTTTTCTTTCCTTTGCCTCCAAATATTTTAAGCCTTAATTCAGGATGTAGCTGCCAATAGTGAGCATCATCATGCCCTTCTTTTTTACAATGAGATCATGTTGGCTTCACTTCTTCTTTCTTCATTGTAGCAACCTTCTTTCTTTTCCTCTTTCCTTTAAATTTTCCTTCAAAAAACTTGGTTGGTTGCTTCTTCGCAAAATCATTTTGCACATTCTTTCTCCTCTACTAAAGATGAGTATCTTGGACAAATACTTCATCCAAATTAGTGGAATTAAATAAATAATAATATGGCGAAGGTAACTATCCAATGTGCTAATGTATTTTAAAAACATTTTTAGAGAATCTAATGGAATATTTAAAACTAATTCTTTTTTCCTCAACTCTTCAGTAAAACTTTGTATGCTTTGTCCTTTTCTCCATCTTATATTTGTATATTCCATAATTGCTTTATGGGTATAATCTAAAGGATAAAGCCACTTATTTAATGCATTAGTGAATTCTGACCATGAATAATGGAGCTTACCATTCTTTTTTATACCTTCTCGAAGTTTACTTTCCCACCAAACCGATATTGTAACGTCAAGCCTAAGAGAGGCCAATTGAATATTTACCTCTTATTCACCAATATGCTAAATACAACAACAAACTTCTATCTGTCAAATCTAATTATCTAGTCTTTCTACATTAAACTCACCATTGTACAGTGGCAAGTCGAACTTGACATCCAATTTAAACAATGGCTTCTTTGAAGCAATCATCTTATGAAGAGATGGTGGTGGATAACTAAAAGAAGAATAAGGAGGTGAAGAAGGAGGAGGAGAGGGAGGTCCTAAAGGAGGAGGATAAAAAGGAGGAAGAGGGGTTTTATCATCCTCGTTCTTTACTCAACCGGTGCCTTCTCCTCTTCTAAGTCCTCTTTCTTTATAGAATTCTTCCACCCTTGAATGCAACAAATTAAATGCCCTAAGAAAATATGACTCAAACTTAAAAGGATTCTCTCGTCTTGGTGAAGCAAACTCTCCTCTTTAAGTGAAGCTCCTTGAACCAAATTTGGGATTGTAAGCTTCAAGTTCACCTTCTCCCTTCTTAAGCTTAGACCTAGTAATCATCCACATTCGAAAACCAAATTAAACTAGCTCATTATGCTCTGATACGAAATTTAGTTAGGATCTCTTATTACGACCCTATGATTTATCATATTTAAATAGAATGTGAAATACCAAAGCAATGAAAAAAATCTATGAATAGAGAAAAATGACTGCAAAAAAAAAAAAAAATAAAAATTTATAAAAAAAAATAAAATAATAATTAATAATAATTTATATATATAATTATAATAACGAAGTTCACCCAGTATGGGTTACATCTCTGAGTCTACCTCTAATGGAGTGACCTCTTCAATTATGATGCAAAATAACCCAAATTACATGAATGTCCTCAATATTAGTAGTTGGATCTATATTTTGTTGTTGTACAAAAGCCTCAAAAACCCCTTACAACAATCTCTTCTTTTTCTAATCTTCAAAAGGGCATAAAATGAGTGAATTATCAGATATGCAGTGATATACAATGAACTAAACTAAAGGGACTCAGATTATTTCTCACAACCACAACCTATGGCACAATGGATAAATATTTTGATATATAAAGAGTTTGAGGTTTGACAGTCTCTAGGTCAAGCCCATGGGTTGTTGGCCTTATCTTGTAATAATTGCACAATTGTGTTTAAATATGAAATTTTTTTTTCTTGATTAATGGCCTTGCCTATAATATTAACCATATGTTACAACGAGCCATGTGCATATATGGTTATAATATTATAATGACTTATATTATATTGGAAAACGTGTAATGGTTATTATGAGAGGTTGCGGGGTTGAGCCCCCGACCTCCCTTTATATGGAATTGCTTGAATACTAAGTTTAAATATAGAATTTTCTGCTCATATTTCAATTATCTATGTGTGGCCTACTCGTAAAGCACTTGGATTATGTGCTAGGGATCGTGGGGGTCAAATCCCGTTGGCTCCACTCGCATGCCTTTTTTACGTTGTGTTGTTACACCTATTCATCAGTAGTTGTGGGTTTGAGTCTTAATCCTCCTTGTCCTTTGGGAGGTTTCCATGTGGCAACCTCTGGTTGGTCCACCTTTGGCCCCATCAATAACCTAATCAGTGCCCAATTAGTATTCATGTGCTCATTTTTATGACATGTGTCATCCATGTAGGATGCCACTTTCCCTGCTACAGGGTGTCACATTAATGCCTACATCATGTTGCCACATCACTATCTCTGCTACGTCACCTCTACAGCCTCTGCCACATGTCATTTGTACATTCTTCCACATCAATTGTATGAAATAGCCACATGTCCCTCATACGTGCTACCATGTGTCATCTTGAGGGGTTGCCACGTGTCACCTTGAGGGGATGCCACATGTCACCTTTGTCCTTCCTTTTTTGTTATTATCATAAAACTTCATAATGCAATAACTTTCTCATATGAACATTGTTTGAGCCTGCTCAAGTTATGTTGGAATCATCTCATCAAGCTCTTTGACATGGTGACATTTTCATCGCGATTTGGGACTACTGAATTTGAGGCATCTTGGATCCTCCCAAATCACTTGAATTATGCAATAAATGCATCTCATACTAAGAATTTCATCATATTTTTTGGGCTAGAGTTCCATCTAAATTTATAGGCTTTTCCTCCCATTGTTTTGAATAGACATAAAAAGAAGAAGAAAAAAAAGTTGAGGTAACCACGAGGAAAAATTTTTCTCCTATTTGATCATTTTGCTAGCCAATACGCCTATGATGATCTGCAAATAGCTATGCCTCAGAACTATCCACAAATGATCCAGTTAGTGTTGTTCGTCCATCTAGTGTACTTCTAGAAGGAAGGTGGGTAATATACTATAAGGTACAATAACTATTTATGTAATCATGTTCTTTCATTTAATGTTAAGGGAATTCTAATATGAATCACAAGATGATTTGGATGATTGAAATCTCTTGATTATCTAGGAGGGGCTCAAATAGGAGGCATTGATTGGTATAACATCCCCAGGATAATCCATACTTATCACTTTCCATCTGTCCCTTGTGTGAAAATTCTATTGCAATTAATCTGGTAATTATTCACCCATCTTTTAGATTATTTGTCTTGACAAATAAATTTATTACAAATACCGAATAAAAACACAACTGCAAATCTCACCAAATAATAAATCACAAGAACTGAGAAAACATCACAAATAAAATGGACACCAATATTTTTGGAGAAATTGTCTCTAGGGAAAACCCCAAGATGGGAAAAACTAGTTCTGCGGATGAGGGTTTATATTATTAATTCTTTAGCAAATTGAGAATGTACATAAAATTCTTTCCTAACATTAGCAAAGCTTCGATAATTTTCTCTTCACTTCAACTGACCAAATTAAACTGGAAAATTGATGATTTTCCTCTACAAATCAGCTCGACCTCTACTGGGCAACTCACACTCCCTCTGTGAACTCGCACTACCCACTGGAAATGCACATTTTCCCTCCCAAAAATTTGCACTTCCTCTGGAAAATATATCAAATGACTTTTTCTGCCTTCAACAACTCAAATAACCCATTCGCACTACCTCCAACAAATCGAAAATCTCTCCTCAAATTCTCCTGCTGAAATCCTTGTTACTGGAGTCTCCCATGCTATCACTATGCATCACTTCAAGGTGAATAGTGATCTCCAAGATGCCCATCGATTTCCTCTTATAATATATCATAGAGCAATCAACGCCAACAATTTAATCACAATCGATGGCTAAGATCATCTTGACCTTGTTAAGTTAATTTTCTAGAAGTCATTAGAGAGAAATCGATTTTTCTCACTTAATACTGATTAATTAACCCATTTCCCTAAGTTAGACTTACGAAAATAATTAAAAACTGGCTAATCATCTACTTAAGACAATTACACTTTATAGAATAAATTGGGCTTGGATATAATTAATCATTTTGTGTTCCTATCCTCATTCACACCAATTGAGACTATAACACTTGTCTGATCTACATAAACTAACACCTTATCATTTCTCACCAGTATTCGCACCTTTTCTCCTCATCTTTGAGTAAGGGCCTATAAACATCTCCCTCAAGAGTTTGATGTAGATGAAAGAAAAATAAAACCAGATATAGACACAAATGAAATAAAATTTAAAATACAAAAGACGGTTGGGACAAATAATAGTATGTGGACAAGAACCTAGCCTAAGCTCTACCCACATCATTAGCCATTACTTAGTTCCTAACATATCATTCTCTATATAAATAAAATGAAATTATGAATGTCGTAACCCATATGAGCAATCAAGCACTACATATTTAAGGAGTACTGAAAAGTATCAAGCAACTTGGTTACCCAAGCTATGCAAGGAATAATAGAAAATCATTAAAGTGAAAAACACACCAAAGAGGTGGTAAAAATAGGCTAAGGAAAGGGATAACTTAGGCCCCCACAAGTACTCCCTCTTCTCACAATTTCACTCAAGATGTTGGACCTCATTCACCTAGTACCAAGGTAGTGTCATCTTCCTTGAAGTCTTTCCCAATCCATGACCACCTTTATCACATGCACCTATGAATTGATCTATATTCCTGAGAACTATCCCTCCCCTTATGGTTGGAAGCACCTAATAAGGATATTTAATAACCATCCCAAACATAGGTGTGGTAAATGCTTACAAATCATCAGCGAGAAAGACATTTGAAGGAAAGGCTTGTGTGAATTATTTTTGTTCCCTTAGCATTAAATATGGTCCATTATGATACTTTTATTGTTTCTTTACCTAATGGTGTCAATATCACCTGATCTTGAGGGTATGCATTAGGTGGTTTCTCCCAGATGCATTGGATATCCCTCAAGGGATAGATTGATATTTCTACAATACCTTAAAGAGGATCTTTATCCCAACATGAAAGCACTTACAACCTTGCAAGCACAATGTTACCCACAAAGGGATAAACATTGGCCCTTGATGAGCCACACATGGATTTATTATACCTTCTACACCTTTAGATGTTGAAACATTGAGAAAATAGGTTGGGAAATTTCTAATATTGATGATGTACCCGAGAGGACGTAAAACACCCCTAAGATGGCCTTTCACCTTCTTGATGAGAATTGCCTTGATCTAGATCCTAGATGAGGATGATGATGAATTAAGATGCTCTGGGATGGTTGGTACACCCCTTCTTGTTGACGACATCAAGCCCTAGGTTTGCAATGTCACCATTGCAAGCCTTAGAGTGATGGCATGTGGCTTCATGATGAGGCATATTGGTTGACGAGTTGTGGCTTGGAGGTGCACCCTTTGACATTGATGAGATGTTGTTTAGTGAGGAGCTCTTTTGGACCTTCATGATACTTTTCTTGATGAATATTCACATTATGAGGATGGCAACATGTTGGAGAGATTCTTTTCCCACATGTGTGGGGAAAAGAGAGTCATTTTGTTATGACTTATCATTATGAGAGCTATCTCATAGGTTGACTTGTGACCTATTGACCTTATGTAGAATTAACGTCATGTTTTATGGATTTTACTTGTAACTTTTCCCAAAATAGAGGGGAGTCGAATTGTAGGCTTCATTGTCACAAACACTCAAGTTTTCTCTTGCAAAGAGTGTGCATTAGTTCTATTATTTTTTCTTGGACATAATGGTTCATTAGAGTAGCAAACTTTCTTTGGGAGCATATATTTTGCATAGAGATACTTTTTTGGATTGATAAAGTGATGCTTGGATGAATGGTGTAATTTTAATGCTATTTTTCTTCCATTTTGCTACAATTGTTGGAATTATGGTCTATATTGTGCCATATTAATAAATGTTATATCTTGTATAAACTCTTTTTTCTTCATATGCAAAATTTCTCATCAAGTATCCATTGGGGAACTCAATTGCATCCCTTGACCTTAAATTTCCTAAAAGTGAAAGTGAATATGGTTTTATGGAACATAAAACTCTCTCTCATCCCTCTCTTCCCAAGGTCCTTTTCCTTTAACCTCGTCCTCTTGGTTCCATTGCCAAATTGATTGAAAGCACTAGTCTTTGTGTGTCAATCAAACCAAATTTTCAATTTTTTTAATTTTAAGGTAAAATAGGGTTACAACTTGGTAAAATATTCATTTTATAGCTTAATTTTACCAATATCTTATTGTCCTAAAATTAGGCATTTCATATATAAATGTTAAAAAAATGAAAAACCTATCATTTTATGCATTTTTTCCCACTTAATTTTAGGGTTGATGGCTAGGGTTAGATTGTTATTTTTTGCATTTTCAACCATCAAAGTGTTGACATACATCGTGTTTATGCCTTCAAAAGCCTCAGACCTATTGTTGATAATACCCTTAATAGACTATTTCAAATTGTTCTTGTAAGTTTTGAATGTTGTAAAAAGTGAGTTCTTCTAAAACCCTAATTTATAAGCAATAATAGATTGATGTTGGATAGAAGGAAAGCTAAATTGAAAATATGTAGAACTTATGTTGGCCTCCTAGGCTTATCCAGTAGCTTCCTTCAATCCATCATCTTTCTCTTTCATCCCAAGCCTTTCTTTATTGAAGACCTTTCTAGGGTGTAGAAATTAACAAGCTTTTCAAAGAGCCATTTGGCTTAGGATTGCTTAGTCTGTTATGGGGGGATCCTCCCTTGTGAAAATAGTATGTGACCACAAAATAGTGGGGAGAATCCACTAAGGTGACAATGATGTCTAATCTCATTGTTTTCGTATACCTAAAAGGCCTAGTGAGGCTTTGCACTAGGCTACTAGATTTTGTGGTAGCAATATCATCACTATGTCTCCTAGAGTTTGAGCATTGTATTTCTTTACTATCATTCACCTATCATCAATGTATTCATACTTCACCTACAAATTTTCCATGGATTGTTTGCTCTTCACTTCCCTCATCATCATATCATGACATGTTTTCCCCTATGCATCTTTATAAATTTGTGCATGATGTCTTGTATATATTCACTTCTTTTATTGTGTCTTGTTGTTTCTTGGTTTTTATGTTCACACTTCAAGTGTCTTGGTGTTTATCCCTTTATGGACTAGGGAGGTAAAGGAGGAACTCATTCTCCTTTGCCTCCATCTCTAGATGCATACGGGTACCTAGATACCCAATTCATGCTTCTTAGAGAGGATGTATTGGTACCTTATAGAGAATTCCTTCAAAATATTATAAGAAAATATTAGTTGCAATACTGAAAAACTTATGTTATATCCAAGTGTACACATCCTTGGATACACTGGCATGAGAGTAGGAAATGATTATGTTGATTATGGTGTTTCATATATCATAGAAGGCCACATCTATCATGTTCCCTAGGCTGATTGGGAGAAGTCAAAACTTTTGATTTTCCTTGCTCTACATATCTAATGATGGATTAATATCATTTTTTGGACACTAGTCTCAAACCAAAAGATTATTGAAGGAAATATTATAGGTCTAAGAGTAGTGGATGTGGGCCATTATTTTCTTGAGTGAAGTGTATGATATATTGAAGAGAATGTTGATTGGCACCAAGTTTGTGCCTGTGATCATGTTGATCAAAGAAAGGAATCAATCATTAATTGGGGGCCTACGAACAAGTTGGTGGTCATTAAGGATCTTCATGGAACTGGAAAAATATTTACAAGGTTTTTTATTTGTCAAGTTACCGTCTTATACATTGAACTTTAAGAATTACATTTTTTTTCAGTGCCTTAAGATGCTATATTTTATAGTATATATCATGAATATATTTAATTCCATGAATTTGGTATGCTTACCTTGTTATCATATTGTTGTACTATGTTATGAAACCAGCTCAAGAAAAGATAGAAAAGATAGATGAATGCCTTATAATTCAGCCTCTTCGAGGGGGCAACCTCCTTTACATTACATAAATGAACAATTCTTGGATGATTCACAAATGACAAAACCTCCTTTCTATATATAGGAGTCTAAGGAGTCACAATATAATCTAGCCGACCTAACAATAATAATATAAAGCCATAAAAATAACAATAGAGGGATTCTATGGGCTCAGTAATAACAATATGGGGGCAATAGGGGCACAACAATATTAATAAGGGGTATAACTACAATAGTAATGGGGTAATCACTAGTATTATAGGGACCCAACATGCCCTCTCCTTCAAAAAAGTGTTGTCCTCAATGCTTGAGTAGTT
>APFE031757137.1:113753-208350 GCA_000404065.3 Pinus taeda | reverse complement strand
TATGGGGCTCAGTAATAACAATATGGGGGCAATAGGGGCACAACAATATTAATAAGGGGTATAACTACAATAGTAATGGGGTAATCACTAGTATTATAGGGACTCAACATAGTATAATTACAGAAATGGACTCTAGTAAATAAGCACAAATAGATGATATCACACACATGATAATAAAGAAGGAACACTAACAAAATCATAAGAAAAAAATAAAAGGTCAAGATGGATTTTCAAAAGTGAGTTGTAACTACATAATTTATGAATTGTATATAATATGGATTTATGTAATATTTGCCTTTATTTTATGAAGGCTTGCATTTATAATTATAATTGTTATACATAACATTTTCTTTGGTTGGTGCAAAAAGGTTTTTAAAAAAAATGGTAGTGTCTAAAGGGATTAACAAAAACAAGAGAAATTATTGTAAGAGGAGATTCCACTTTTGAGACTATAGCAAGTTCAATAAATGCTAGTGGAAATTTCTCTACACATGTTAAATATATTTATCTTTAATTTTAATGATTTTAAAAGGTGCTTAAAGTCTTAATTGAAGTCAATAGACAACATTTTCATTAGACTTATTTGTTCTATGATATGTGTATTAATGTATCAGTATTGGATGAAAAAATGATGATGAACTAAGGCAAAGATGTATATTAAGGTAATATAGAGTTCATGAATCAATTCAACATGAACCTCTACATGTTGATTGGAAAAAAGAGGTTCTAAAGTATGGAAGGGGAAAACATTACCATACAAAGATATTAGATAATGACAATAGGAATTCTTTTTTTTTAAGTACATCACAAACATAGGGATGAAGTAATCATTCATAATACACAAAATGTGTTATGACTATTATCCACCCATGTGGGTGAACCCTAGGAGAAAATTTTGCTTGATATTTCAGCTTGCTAACCAATATTCATATCATGATCCATAGATAGCTATCCTCAAGTGCCTCTCATACACTCTCTAGTTAGTTCTTTCTTCATCTAGGTTGTTATTTGATGAAGGTGGGTCATCAAATATGAGGCACATTAACCATTTTTCTATTGAATTACTTTCATTTGGTGTTTAAGTGCATTCTAGTATATATCATAGGTTGGATTGGATGATAGATTTGTTTTGACTATACACTTGTGCCCTTGCTTCACTTTGTTAGTTATTGCTTGGCCCTAGTCCAACTTGACTTCCCTTGAAGCCTTTCTTTCATTATTTAGAAGGGGAACAAATAGGAGGCTTTGATTGATGTTACACGTCAGTGATAATCCATACTTGATGCCTTCCATCTTCCCCATGTACCAATATTCGATATTTAGGTTAGTATTGGTTCCCTCTTTTACTCATCCTTGAGTTGGGTCCTAGAAACTTTTCCCTAAGAGGTTGTTGTATAAGAAAGAAAAATATGAGCCATAATATTAAAATTAAAAATATTGGCAATGATAAATGAAAATGTGTGAACAAAATCCTAACTTGAGCTCTAGTCCCATTAGTTCATGGCGAATGCATGAGCTACCCAAATGAAAGGAATGTTGAATATATCATCTTGATGAGTAATGAAACACTTCAAGGGGTCAATGATGAATCAATGAAAGCTTGTTAGATTGAGGGAAGGGGTAACTCAAGCCCCACGATAACTCTCTCTTCACACCATAACACTCAAGGATGTTGTAATTGCATAGCTGGTATAAGATTGTCGCATTCTCCATGAAGTAAACCCTATACCATGTCATTAACCAGTTACACCTATTGATTGATGGGTTATCCTAGGATATGTTCCTCTCCTTAGGGTTGGAAGCACCTAATAGGGCCCAGTGATGACCCTCCCATACTTAAGAAAGATAACTTGTTTATAAGTCATAAGCTAGAAAGAAATTTGAATATGATGCTTGTGTAAATTACTTTGATAGCTTTAATGTTAAATATGTCCCAGTATGATACTCTTGTGGTTTGTGCACCTATGATGTTGATCTCACTTAATTCTATGAGTTGTGTTAGATGTTTTCTCCCAAGTACAACTATCCTCCCTTGAAAGATAGTATGATGCTTCTCTAGCACTTCAAAGCGGATGTTCAACCCCACTTGATGACTCCATTGTGCCACAAAGCCAAAACATTGACGAATTTTTAAGGAGTTTAAACCTTAGGATGCCTTCAACATAATTAATGATACTCTTCTCTCCCTCCAGGACCTAAAAATCTACATACCTAAGCTAAGTCATTCCTTAGAGAGATGACATATGCCAAAGATGACAGGATGCCCCCAGGATAGCATTGTAGCATCTTGAGGGAAATTACTATGTCTTTGAGGTGATTTAATAATGATAAATTGAGATCCCTTTGGAGGGGATGGTACA
This sequence comes from Pinus taeda, assembly GCA_000404065.3. Taxonomy (NCBI): domain Eukaryota; kingdom Viridiplantae; phylum Streptophyta; class Pinopsida; order Pinales; family Pinaceae; genus Pinus; species Pinus taeda. The sequence continues at coordinate 205,990 of APFE031757137.1, read as the reverse complement.
TTTCTTTGCATGATGATGTCATGCCCTAGATCCATGATGTCCCCTTCATTTAGATTGTATTGATCATGACAACTTATTTTGATGATAATGTCTTGTTGAAGGAGCCTTGCTTGATGAGCTGACACCATTTTGATGAGGAGACGTGATATTTGGGATGAGATGCACCCCCTTGGGTCATTCATGGCACCATTTTGATGAGATACACACCTTTTGGAGGATGATGTCACCCTTGGAGGCATTTTAGCTCACACAAATGTGGGTTAAAAGAGGCTCATTTTTATGATTATTCATTGAGTAAATTATCTTTGAGGGTTGACTTGTGACTTATCCAAATTGTAATCGTATTTAATATTACTTTTAGGAAGTTTAATCTAAATTAGGGATAATTTTGACTTGGTTTCCCTCATATAAATAGAGGGAGGTTGATGTGTCGTTAGATCATTGTCACACACAACTAGAGAATAATGTGCACTAACTTGTCTTATTTGTCTTGGTCATTGTGGAGCATTAATGAGAAAGATTATCTTAGGGAGGATATTGTGATGACATGGTTCTCTCTCTTCAATGATGAATGGTGATTCTATGATAATTTTGTGCTAATTTATTATAAGTATCTTCTTATATCTTGTAGTTGTTGAAGAATTAGGGTTTGAATGAAATTTTCACCAAAGCATTATTGAATGTTTTATGGCTTTAACATCTCCTTGAAAATATTTTTCATCAAGTTTCATTTAAGGAACATTAGTATAGCTTCCTCCCACTTAATCTCCAAAGAATATAGAAGGACGTCAAGGTTTAAGGAATTGAGAAACCTAAGTGTAATTTTTTCTCTATCCATGAAATCACTTTTGTTAGTCCTCTTCCATAGATTCTAGCCTTAGAGTCTATTAACCCTTGATTGAGAAAGGAACTAGTCCATTTTTTTGTGTTAATCCTATAAAATAAAATAAAAATAAAAACCTATTTTTTAATGTTTTCTAGGGTAAATTAGGATTAGGTTATGGCAAAATATGCATTTTCTAGCGTTATTTGCCTTGACCCCTATTGTCCTTGGGTTAGAATTTTCATGCGTCCAATTGGAAAAAACAAAAATCCTATTTTTACATGTAGTTTTTAGCCATTAATTAGGGTCGACGTCTACATTTTTTCTATTATTTTATGTGTTTTCAAGCATTAAAAACCGTTATAATTTATTTCCTATTTTACTCATCGAATAACCTTGATTTTTCAGTTGTTGATTATAAATTTTGGGTTGTTTAGTCATTGTTGTTATAAACATTTGCGTGTTATAATTATCATAATTAAAACCCTATTTTATAATAATAAAGTGTAACTTCTAGATTGCATGTGTTTGGGAACCTATTTTTAGCTTCTTTAAGACTTACTAAGCCCTCTAGATTTAGTAATAGTTGTTTTTTAACTTGCTTTTTTGAATTTACATCTTGAATCACTTGAAACCCTAATCCTTGAATATTTATCAGAAGTTGAATTTCATAGTAGAACCCTTAAGAGGTATTTAGCCTAAATAACTAGGTTTGCTTAATCCATAAGATTTGTTGGGGAAGTCTCCCTTTGGGAGATTGTATTCGCCTATAAAACGGCAAGAGAATAATTGCTAAGATGATAATAATGACTAATCCCATTGCTATTTTCTTTACTTAGATAGGCTTTGTACTAAAGTGCTAGATTTTGCAGTAACAATTAATTATTCATGAAATGTACCAAATAATACAACTTAGTAATAGATGGGTAATGAGAGAATGATAGACATGGAGGAGGAGGAGATGCCATATTAGGTGAAATTAAAATTATTGTTCCTTTTCTTCACTCATTTTTGGAGTTTTTATCTTTTATTGTTTCATTAAGTCTCTTCATTGACTTTTATAATTGTTTTCGTTTTCTTTGTCACTAAGCAAATTTAGGGAAACATTAGAAAATCCCCCTAAAACCAAAAATAATAAAGAATAGAAGACCAATTGTTATTGATTTTAAGATGTATGAAATTATAATGTTCAAGCAACTAAAAAAGGAGGAAAATATCTAAAGTGAAAAGGAAGCACAAGAAGTGGACCCTAAGACATTAAAACAAATGTTAACGGATTTAGAACCCTTTCCCCTAAGAAATTACTAATTATGCATTCCTAGATATAATTATTTAATTAATTGAATTCTTATGTTCTTCAACACTAATAATAAATATAGTTTGGACGAATCATAAGGTGTTGACAATTGTTTATCCTATATTTATTGTATTGCATCCTTAAACAAAATAGTCTTTTAATTAATTGAACTTGTGTCCTTTAGTTATGTTCTTACAGAGTGAGAATGAGGGGTGTTTAGAGGGTTCACATGGGTATATTTTCTAGGGTAAATTAGGATTAAGTTACAGTAAAATTTGCATTTTTTTAGCATTATTTGCCTTGGACTTGATTGTCCTTGGGTTAGACTTTGTATGTGTCCAATTGGAAAAATAAAAATAGTATTTTACATGCATTTTTTAACCATTAATTAGGGTTTATGACTTCATTTTTTTACGTGTTTTCAACCATTAAAAACTCATTGTAATTTATTTCCTATTTTACTCATTGAATAGACTTCAATTTTCAGTTGTTGATTGTAATTTTTTGGTTGTTTAGTTATTGTTGTTATAAATATTTGCATGTTGGAACTATGCTAATTAAAGCCCTAGTTTATAAGTAAAGTGTAACTTCTAGATTGCAAGTGTTTGGGAACCTATTTTGAGCCTCTTTAGGACTTACTAAGCCCTCTAGATTTAGTCATAGGGGCTTTTGAACTTGTTTTTTTTTTTTTTTAATTTACATCTTAAATCACTTGAAACCCTAATCCTTGAATATTTATCATTGGTTGAATTTCATATTAGAGGCCTTAGGAGGTGTTTAGCCTAAATCACTATGTTACTTAATCCCTAAGATTTCTTTGGAAAGTCCTCCTTGTGGGGATTGTATCCAACCACAAACTAGGAGGAAAATAATTGTTAAGATGATAATAATGACTAATCCCATTGTTATTTTCTTTACTTAGAGAGGTTTTGCACTAAAGTGTTAGATTTTGTTGTAACAATGACATATTCATGAATCGTACCCAACAATACAATTTAGTAATAGATGGGTAATGAGAGAATGACACACACCAAGGAGGAGGAGATTACACATTAGGTGAAAATAAAATTATTATTCCTTTTCTTCACTCATTTTGTAGTTTTTATCTTTTATTGTTTCATTAAGTCTCTTCATTGGCGTTTATAGTTGTTTTCACTTTCTTTGGTGCTAAGCAAATTTAGGGAAACATTAAAAATCCCCCTAAAACAAAAAAGAATAAAGAATATAAGACCAATTGTTGGTGATTTTAAGAGGTATGAAATTATAATGTTCAAAAAACTAAAAAGGGAGGAAAATATCTAAATTGAGAAGAAAGCACAAGAAGTGGACCGTAAGACATCAAAACAAATGTTAGCGTATTTAGAACCATTTCCCTAAGGAAATTAATAATTATGCATTTCTGGTTAGAATTCTTTAATTAATTAAATGTGTAGGTTCTTCAACACTAATAATAAAGACGGTTTGGAGTCGTCATAAGGTGTTGACAAATTTTTATCATATATTTATTGTATTGCATCTATAGACATAAGAATCTTTTAATTAATTGAACTTGTGTATTTTAATTATCTTCTTATAAAATGAGGACAATGAGTGTTTAAAAAGTTCGTAAATGTATTATTGATAACTCAATCAACTTTTGATATTTTATATATATATATATATATATTGAAATTGATTAAATATTAATATATATATTAATGCAAAAAAATAACCAATTAATCAAATTTATATTTTTTAATATAAAAATTAAAAATATATCTATATATATATATATATATATATATATATATATATATATCTTATTATTAATAACTATAATTAATTAATTCATAACCAACCAACAATAATCAATCAATAATATCAATACAACAATAATCAATCAATAATAATTATAATTCACAATTAAATACAACTACAATAAAACATATCAACCACAACCTCACATGTAAACACACATCAACTAACACAACACCCTACCAACAATAGTAATGAAATGCTAATGAAACACATTTCCATGCTATGACAACAAACATGTCAAAATAACAATGCAACATGAGGTTGATAATACCACTTAAACGGGAAAAGAAAAAAATTGATTGTTCATTGGATAGGCTGCTCTTATCCGTCCTGAGGATCGATCGCGCGCCCTTCTGCTGCTGGCCGTGGCCGCTTGCCCTGGCTGGGGCTCCCAACCTTGATCAGCATGGAGGCGCAGACTCCCCCACAGGGGCCTCCCTCCCCTCCTCTGCCCTCTGCCGTTAAGGCATTCAAGACTTTGCTAGCCTCTTTGCCAAAGAAGAAGATCACGGAAGCTGCAAAATTTGTGAAGAAGCTGGAGGATATCCCTGAGATTGCCCTTCCGCTAGAAGGACCGATCCAAGTAGCTCTATCTCTAGCAGATCGTGCCCTTGTTGGCCAGTTTACAGGTCTCTGGCCTTCCCCAAAAACCACAGAGAACTGAGTTGCCAGGAACTAGGCCCCTTTGATTAAAGGCAAGGTAACCTCATTCTTCCTCGGGAGAGGATACTTTTTGTTCGAGTTTAATGCAAAAGAGGACAAAGATCTCATCTTCTGGAATGGCCCTTACTTCATGGGGCCCCAAGGCCTGTATTTGAATAAATGGACGCCAGACTTCGATCCAGCAGTGGATGTGCCTACAGCGGTCTCGGTGTGGGTGAGACTCCCCAATCTCCCAGTACACTGTTGGAATTGGGATTCTCTAAAGCACATAGGGAATACCCTTGGCAAATTTATAGAAAAAGAGAACAACAATGATCAGTACGACTGCGCCAGAATTTGCGTGGAGGTAGATCTGGAGATCGGACTACCAGAAGCCATCAAAATAATCGTAGGCCCCTGGACTCATATACAGAAACTGGATTATGAATAGTTGTCGTTTAAATGCCGAAAGTGCCACGTCTATGGACATTTCGCCAAAGATTATCCGTCCAATGGTGTGGAAGAAAAGGGGAAGGATGAGGGATGGAACCAGGCAAGGCGCTCCAAAACCTCACATAAGAAGAATGCAAACGTGAATGCCAAAGCTCCACAGTTGGGTCCTGCTCAGAAACCCCCCACAGAAAACCAAGGGAATAAATTCGAGATCCTTGGATCGGCAATCATGATCTCTCAGGAGGCAAGAATTTCAAAGGAGGTTACTCCGTCTAAAGCCTCCCCCTCATCCAAAAGTGCAACAGAGAGATCCAAAGGGAAGATTTCAGAAGAGGAGGAGGAAACACAAGAATCAGAGGAATCAGAGGAAGAAGGAGAAATAGGAGACTCGCAATCATCTCCCAAAAGATCCACAAGAGGACGTAATTCTGCAAAGGGGAAAACAGAGCAAGAAACCTATAAAGACAAACTTCAGGGCAGTCAGCCAGCACTCGAGAAACTACTAGCAAAAACCCCAAAGACGATGAGGAATCAAGACCAGGGTTCCAAAGGAGCCCACTCCAGCAAAAATAAATGATGAAGATAGTCTCCTGGAATTGTAGGGGATTGGGCACCAAAGTTAAGGAAGAAGCAATGAAAAGTTTAATAAAAATGGAAGCCCCAGACATCCTTCTCATCCAGGAGACTAAATTGGAGGACTCAGCCTTCCTCCAAACAAGCAAAAAAATTTGGAATAAAGATGGAGCACATGCAACCTCTGCCCGTGGAGCTTCGGGAGGACTTGGGTTGCTCTGGAATCCTAATATGTTCTCATTAATCTCTAAGTCCCTGAATACTCATTGGATTTTTTTAAAAGTGCAGCATTTAGAATATAAGGAAATTATTTGCCTGTTCAATGTATATGCTCCTAACAATGCAGGTGAGAAAATAATATGTTGGGACTCCATAAAAATCCTGGCAGATCTAGAGAATCTCGAAAATATAATCATAGCCGGAGATCTCAAACTCACCCTCCTCTCGTCAGAAAAAAGAGGAGGCAATATCATCAGGGATTCGACAAGAGAATTATCGGAAGACCTCATGTAGGATTGGGATCTGATAGACATTAAGCCGATTACTGGTAAGTTCACTTGGTCAAATAAGAGAGCTGGTCTGGGTTACATAGCGGCAAGACTTGATAGATTCTTGGTTCAAAGTTCCTTCCTACTTCTTGGATTAGAGGCTATAATGCGCATTCTTCACAGCAGTGTTTCAGATCACAAGCCCATTAGCCTAGAGCTTCAGACCCCCAAGGATCTGGGGCCTATACCTTTCAGATTCAGCTCACTCTGGACCAAAGAGACAGACTTCATGGAAAAGGTCAGAGACTGCTGGAAAGATCCCAGTCAAGGTCTCCTATTTTTTTGTTTGGGAGGAAAAACTTAGAAGGGTAAAAGCCATGCTGAAAATTGGGCTAAGACCTTGCCCAACCCTGCTGCTGAAAGGAAAAAAATCCAAAGCACTCTAGAAAATCAACATCTCCATCTAGAAGCAGCTGAAATTACTAAAGATGAATTGGAAAAGGAGGCCTAGCTTTAGCAAAATTTCCACAAGGCCTGTCTGGCAAAAGAAGAATACTAGAGGCTCAAGTCCAAGAGTCTTTGGCTCAAATCTGGCGACAGAAACTCCTCCTTTCTCCATAAACAAGCCCAAGCCAGGAAAGGCCGCAATTCCATCTCTGAGATAAAAGAAAATAAATGCACCCTAAAGGATTTTGCCAGCATCAAAAAGGCAGCCTCAGAACATATTGAGAAGCTATATAGGGAAGACATAGAGGCTGGTCAAAACGATATTTTGTTGGACACTATCCCAGCCTTATCACTTCCAAAATGAACCAAGCACTTGAAGACAAAATCACCCAAAATGAAGTCAAGGAGGCCCTCTTTGCAATGGACCCCGATAAATCCCCAAGACCGGACGGTTTTACTCCTAGATTCCTCCAGAACTGTTGGCAGATTGTTGAGAAGGAGTTCCTCAAAATGATCTAGAAATCCCAAGAATGTAAGAAAATTGGAGGCTGCACAAATTCAACTTTTCTCATCCTCATCCCTAAAGAAAAAGGTGCAAATTCTTTCAGCAAATTTCGCCCAATCTCCTTATGCAATATTGGATACAAAGTGATAACCAAAGTGATAGCTAACAGGTTGAAGAAAATTCTCCCCAAAATCATCCCGGAGAACCAAGGTGGATTTATTCATGGTAGGCAGCTTGTGGACAACTTCGTTCTGGTCCAAGAGGCGATTCATTCTAGCCTCCACCGAAAGGAAAAAGGTATGGTTATTAAACTAGATCTAGCAAATGCTTTTGATCGTGTTAGACATAGTTTTTTATTTGATGTGTTGCACAAACTGGGGTTCGGTCAAAATTTCATCAAGTGGATTAGAGCCTGTATTTCGAAACCTTGGATTTCCCCCTTAGTGAACGGTAGGGCTACTGAGTTTTTCAAAGCCTCTAGAGGGCTGAGGCAGGGGTGTCCCCTCTCACCCCTCCTATTCGTGCTACAGGCTTCTGTCCTCAGCTTCTATTTAGAAAAAAAAAACAGCAAGATCAAGACATCGTTGGCCTGTGCATTGCAAGAGGGGTAAAGAGCATCAACCACGCCCTCTTCGCTGATGATACCTTGCTGCTGGGGGCTGCAACTCCACATTCAACAATTAAATTTAAAGAAGTGCTGGAAGACTATTGTAAGGCTTCGGGCAGCGTATTAAATAATGGCAAATTCCATATCTACTGTTGGAATATACCTACTTCAACTGCAAGCTCCATTGCCAGATGTCTAGGCTTTGCAGCCTCTACATATTGGTCCTCATTTAAATATCTTGGGCTGCCCATCTTTCACAAGAGGGCCTTGAGCAAAGATTGATATCTCCAGATAGACAAATTCAAAGCAAAAATGCAGGCCTGGGGATCCTCTTGGCTCAACATTGCCGGAAAATCAGTGCTCATTAAAGCAGTGCTTAGCAGCCTTCCGCTATTCAAATTCTATGTTCTCTTGGCGCCTGTGGGAATCATTAAAAAGATGGAGGAGCTAATAAGAAAAATTTTCTGGAAAGGAGGTAAACAAAATGAGAAGAGGATTCCCCTAGTCAACTGGGAAATTGTCACCAGACCGATTCAGGAGGGAGGACTAAACTTCAAAGACCTCAGTGTTCAAAACTTAGCCATGGGAGCCAAATGATCTGGAAAATCATAGCTCCAAATCCTGGTTGGGTCCAATTTGCACTGTGGAGGAAATACTTCAGAGGATCGAGACTGAGATGCCTAGATCAGCCCAAAAATCAATTCAGAACCCCTTTTAGCATGATCAGCAGCAAAATTGGCTCTCTGATAAGAAACCATTCCTTTTGGATTCTAGGAAATGGGAAACGCATTAACCTGTGGAATGACAGAATTCTAAATAGACCCCCACTGGCAGACTTGGGATCCATGACAGAGCTAAAACGATGGATGACAGAGGCTAGCATCAGCACGCTATGGGAACTCTCAAACTGGAATGGTGATGTGTGGACGGGCTGGAAACAGCTCTCAGTTCCACCCGCCTTACAAACTGAACTGGCAATGTTCACCACGATGATGCACGGGCTAGCTCCAATTCATGCACGCAGACATGACGTGAGAGGTTGGGGCTCAAATCTGGCAGGTTACACGGTGGCTCAGGGCTACGCTAAGTTCCTGGAGCGGCCTCATGTGCCCCCCAATCCAGCTCCCTGGGCAGGCATTTGGAATCTCCCGTCAATTCCAAAGGTCGATCACTTTTGCTGGCTTCTTTGCCACCAAAAGATTCTAACTGACGACAGGCTACAGAAAAGGGGCATCTTTGGACCTTCAAGATGCTCGCTTTGCAAGGAAAGCTTGGAATCTGCCCTTCACCTCATGATAGAGTGCAAATTCGCAGTGTTAATCTGGCAAGAGCTTCTTGTTCCATGGAATTATAATTTCATTCTCCCTTCCTCTGTTCCGGACCTGTTTGCGGGCTAGATGGCCAAATATCTAGGCTCAAATCCAAAAAATAAAACAGTCAGGGCAGCTTGGAGTGCTCTGCCTAAATTCATCAGCTGGCAAGTCTGGCTGGAAAGGAATAGAAGGATATTCCGAAATAAGGAACAGGACTTCAGAATAGTTGCCAATTCAATGAAATGTTAGCTAGTACAAAGGAGATGATACAAATCTAAGCCAGCAGGACATTGATTTGGGAGTTGTCCTCAATTTCAAATTTCAAAAATCGAAAAGAACATCTACTTCTCTCAAAGACTGGCAAATCAGGAAAAACGAAGAAGATTTTCAATCCTGGCTGTCCAAACAAATACTTCCCTCTCTCTTCTTTGATGGGGCAGCCAAAGGAAATCCAGGAATTGCTGGAGCTGGAGGGCTCATCATAAAACCAGATGAAACATCTCCGTACAGATTTGCCTGGGGATTAGGCCACTCCTTAAGCATACAAGCTGAAGCGATGGCCCTTTTTCAAGGAATCAAACTTCTCAAAGAGTTGGGCCTCAAGGAGGCAAATGTCTTTAGGGATTCCCAGGTTATCATCAAAGCAGTGGCGACCAATTCTAATACAGCGGACCTGCAGCTCGCAAGGATAATTACAGGTATTAAAGACATGGCAAAGTCCTTGAAATTGAAATACTTTCATGTTTTGAGAACCAATAACAAAGAAGCAGACATTGAGGCAAACAAGGCAGTCCAGTTAGTTGCCGGAACTATTCTTAAAGATAATGAAATCTTTTGGGACCCAATCCCCTAAAGAGCCATGTTTTACTGCATATTATTGAAACAGTTTGTTTGTATTTTTAAGCTCGGGAACTCAGCAGCAAAAGTCCATAACATAAAATGTAAAAAGAGGAGCCTGATAAGCGTAGGCGCTATGTTCATCTTGCTGGAGAGACATGCAGAAATTTGTCTCTCTTTTTGTAACAGAATTTGTGGCTCTTTGCCAATTAGTTAATGAAATCCCATAACCGTTTTTGTAAAAAAAAAAAAAAAAAATGCCACTTAAAAATTATATCAATTGGATTGTGTGTGGGGTTGTTGCAAGCAAACCCTAAAATTAAAAAAAAAAAAAAAAGAGTTGACTCTAATTTTAACATTAGAATTGTGTATTGTAATAATGTAAATAGGGAAATGGTTTCCAATTTTTAACCCACCAAATAAGGAAAGGACATCACGATTTCGCCATATAAAATAGGACAATAGTTTCAACCTTTTGCTTATACACGTGAAAACGATCTTATTATTTAATATGCATAACAGGTTTAACAATAATTTGAATATGCATTTAATTATCAAGTATACATAATGCCATGTAAATTAGTAGATAGTTAGTCTTTCATATGTTTCAACTACAATGTGCTAGAAAAATAAATATTTCCCTATTACATGTGTAGAATGTTGTAAAAATAAAGATTTTTACCTATTATATGTGTAGAATGTTGGAAAAATTAATGTGAAGAGAATTGGAAACGAATTGTAGTATCAAGCGTTTCTGTTATAAAGATTTTATTATATTTGTAAAATGTTAGGTAAAAAAATATTGAAAAGAAATTGTGATATTGAAAAATTATTTTATAATTAAAAAAACAAATAAAAATAAAAAAGTATATTAGGGTAGTGTAGGTTTTGTAATTAAGTTACAAATTATATTGTGGAAAAAATTGTATTAAAAATTATAATTTTTTTGGATTAATGTTAATTAAATCAATGGTGGTTAAGTTTAAGAGATAAATGGAATTTTATAATTTTTTTTGGAGGAATTAATAAACTGAGATGTGAAGTGGATGAATTAATTGATTGCTCACACACATGGATTTGCATAAATTTTGGTGAGTAGTAACCTTGAGGAAAGCATACATAAATGTGAGAAGTAACTCATGTTAAATATATTTACTTACATCTTATCCTATCCATTTTTTAATGCAAAGACTTGCTTAAATCATAGTGGGGAGTAATTAACGGTAAATATGTTATTTACTTCATTCAAAGCTTAAGAATAAAAAATCACTACACAAATATCTAAAAGTAATGCATGAACATTGCAACCTTATCCATAAATTATGGCGTAAAATATGTGAGGCAGTTATTCACATGGCATTCTCTTGGGTAAAGGTTGCAATACAACCTTCAAGTTATGATCCAATCAAATGTTCGAAAAATAGTTTTTTCTAATAATATTGAAAAATAAATATTTATTTTTTAAAGTTAAACATTAAAAATTGCCTTGTTAATACTAAAGTAATAGTGGTCAACAAACAAATGGATTGCTAGAGTAATAAGAGTAATACCATGTTCAATTGATTTTAAGAGTGAACAAATTTATATAATAATAATTAATTAATTAATTTAAAAAAATCAAAATTCAAACACAATTTTATTTGTCTGGTTTGCAGAGCTATGGGGAAAATAACGGACATCAAGGTCAGTCATGTCGCTTTTAGCCAGCAATAAGATCGGCGAGCCTATGAATACTGTCCAAGTCAGGGCTAAGAGATGACCTCTAGCCAAGCTATAGCAGTCGTATCCAGAACTTTGGGGCAATGCCCTCAGGAGCGGAAGAAACGGCCAGATGCGGGTCATGCATGTCCCAAAGCGCAGGAGGGCATCCGATGCTCGAATGCGTGCCATAAAAGGTAGTTTTAATGAACTTTGAATATTACAGTTATCAAAACATAAAAATATATTTGAAAATGCCAAATAAAGATTTTTCTAAGAATGTCCAATAAAGTAAAAAAAACTTTACACACCATAGACCTTATATGGACCAGGATATACAGAGGGCAGGCAGGCCCTAATTACAGCAACTTTTTCTGTTGATATTTATGAACCAATTTTGGATATGTAAATAATATTGCATATGAACACTATCAGCATACCTGGCACAGGGTTTTTGTAAGGTTTTATATCAGTTTACAAATAGTTCATAGCTGATCATGGTGACTTTACAGAATATGCCTATGGCATTTACAACATGTAATTTTCTATGATATTACATAAATAAAAGTTTAGTTTATGGGTTATTTCATTATAAGTTTTAGATGGTGAATCCAAAGATTGTGAATCCTTCCAAACAACTCAACAATAAGACTTGAACCCATTGCAATAAAACTTGTCATTTCACTTGTGGATATTGAACTTGGGTGGAGATGCTAACAATCATTTCTTCCAACTATCCAAGGTAAACTCAATTGACACATGACAACTATATAATATTATATTGGAGATATATATATGTTTGAAGAAGAAATGGTATTTAGAGGGGCCATTATAGTGCTTAAGTACAAGTAACATTGAACAATATGCATTAAGAATAAAAATAAATAAATAAACTTCCTTGATAAATTTATCCACAACGCCATTTGCAAATACCATAATGTAACTACCTCTCTTGAAGTAAGGAAGACATGCACCACTTTGATGTCCTAGTTCACACAATGAATTCACAAGTGAAATGCTTAGTCAACTACTTAATCAATCCCAAAAAGATCCCAAAAAGAAGAATGTTAAAATTTCTATGAATTCAAACTTTTCTGTTTGCCATCATTTGAAATTGATACGATTATTAATTTTTAATATAAAAATAAATTTAGCACCATCCAATACTGCAATGAAATCTATAATATTCACACATAATATATGCAACTCTATCGATTTAAAATCTAAGATTGTTCTTATATAACTTCAAACAGAAAAATACTAATTTTCTTCATCCCTCTAAATTACCAAAATAAAATAATTTATCCTACATCTTTAAGTTACGATACTCAAAAAATATGAACACATTAAGTCTAAATAGTCCAACTTATTGAGATTTCCAAACTCTTCATAAATCCTACCTTCCAACATTTTAAACTTAATCTTAATAGTAATATTCAACATGGGACATGTTACCCACCATTTTGTGGGTGATATCCCTAGGAGAAAAAAAATTCTCCAAGATGGTCCTCAACCGGCAGCAAGCAGCCCCTTGCAACAACCAACTAGCTCGTTGTGTCATTTCTCCAACACCTGAGCCATCCACGTGGTCCCTCACCCATCTATCATGATCATATGTTTGAAGGTGGGCCTCCCGAACCTGAAGGTATGCCTTGTCATTTGGTAATTGACTATTGTAGTTTGCTTATCATGGATACTTATGGGCATGGATTAATGGGGGGATTTGGTGGAAAGAATGGGCTAGGTCTGTGCTCTTGTCCCCTAAACCTCTTTTGGATGTTAACCTTGGACCCTAGTCTCGTGAGATCTCTTTTACTGACATTTTGTCTTTAAGGATGGTACTACATGGGAAATCTTGATTTTGGTTGTGTGGTCTTGCTCCCTCATCCACATATATCACTCCCCTCCCACTCATTATAACTCCATTCATCATTTCTCCCACTTGGGTCCACATTCCTCCACTGGTTCCACATAGGATTAGCATTCCCCACCCCCTTGCCCACACTTTGGGTCGTCCTGGAATGATGCCCCGGAGGTGGATGCAACTAAAAAGAAAAGTAAAAGCATAATTGGACAAATTCAACAAGAAGATGTACCACAAAATGCCAAAGATGGTCGGGACAAACACATTTAGCACGTGGGAAAAAACCAATACATGAGCTCTACCCCATCATCATGGTCATCACCCTAGTTCTTATAGGCCCTAGATGAGCCTCCTTTATCATTCAGGAACCCATGATTGTCCCAACCCCTGGTAGGCAATGAACTGCCCTGCCTTAAAGGGGGTATCCACTACTATATCTTACACATCATGCTCTTATCCATTGAGCCCCGAGTAAAAAATTAAAGAAAAATCATAATGTAACAGCCCCTGGTTAAAAGTTCATGTAATAAAAGTTAATAAAGGCAAAAATAAGACCATGGTTAAGGGACACTTATTCCAAGCTGAATGTTGGGAAAAGATATCCTAGTGGGCATCACTGATGTGTTTATGGCTAAGGGAAATTGGCAAAGGCAATGGTTAAGGCATTAAAAAGGCAAAAAGGCATTTTTGGCACATTTATTTCTAGAAATAAAGGAAAATAGGAGAAAAGGGAGGTGAAAGGTCACAGGTTGCATGTGAAGAGGAAATTGAAGGAAAATAATGGAAAATAAAGAAAATAGAGGCCTCATTGATAAAAAGGCTTCTAAGGATCAATTCTTGGCTTTTGGTCAGTTTAGTTTTGGAGCTCTCTCATTCTTCTCTCTCACACACACACTCTTGGACACTTAGAGTTTTCTTGGAGCATTTTAGCTTTGGAGCAAGGAAGGAAAAAACAAACAAAGTAAAGGAAGGAAAGCAAAGATCAAGCAAGGAAGAGCAAGATCAAGCAACTTCAACAGGAATACTTGCAAGTAACATATTGCATGTGTGATTTCCTAGCTGGTTTTGACATGCATGGCGTTGCATGTTGGTATATGGTTCTCTTTTTGTTGGTGTCATAGTTTTGTCGGGTTATGACAATGGTTTTCAGACTAGCCATTCCTTTTTCCGGATAGCCATGGTGTGATCATATTTTTTTCTCGGTTTTGAGCCTTGGATTTTCCAGATGATTTTGGAATTTCGGGTGGAGGTGGTCTCAAGAAAATTCCCAAAGGCCTAGGAATCCCTTGACTGGTTTTGGCATGATACACGGTAAAGCCTAAGGGTGGAGTCTCAGTTTAGGGCCTAGTGATCCGGTGTGGATTATGGTAAAGCCTAAGAGATTGGTGTCTCGATTTAGGGCCTAGTGATCCGGTGTGGATTGTGGTAAAGCCTGAGAGACAAGGAGATGAAAAATTCCTCAAGGATAGTGATGGAGTTCGGAGGCGTTCCAAGCTCGGTTTGGTTTTGTGATCTCAGTGTCGATTTTGGTGAGATCACGGTTTGGTGAGGGTGGAGGTGGTTTAACCTCTGGATTTCCTTGGTTGTTCTTCGATTAGTTTATCCATGAGATCCCACATTCATGCCTGGAATATGGCACGGGGGTGACTAGCTAAAAGAAAATTTTGGTTCAACCATGTCTATGGTCGGGTGGTACATGGAAGTCCCTAACCTAGTCAACTTTCCCTTTGTTTAATAAAATCTAAGTTCTCTTGCTTTTGTACTTGTTAATACGTGACTTTAATGGTTGTTATCTCATCGTTATTTTCATGGTTTAATGTTGGTTATATGATTGGTTATTGTCATGTTTATTTCATGTATTTACTTGTAACTGAAAGGATAATGGACACAAGACCTAATTGATGTCAAAATAGTTAAAGGAAGAGGGTGGTGATCCTTCTTGTCAAGTATCAAAGGAGTTACTAGTCATTTATGTTTTGTCTTGTATTAATTTCCTGTAGATTGCAATGATGCCAAGTGTTTGAAAGAATGTCAGTCCCGGTTTGGGAGGTCAAGCTTAGTCCAAAAGCCAGTTTTGATTTGTAACTCTTGTGGTCATGTAATTTATGGATTTTGAAAGTGTCATTGAGTTCTAAGCAGTGACCTGGGCTCTGGGCCTGAAAAAGTGACTCAAATCTCGGGGACGCACGCATAGGTCTGAGCAGGAAAGTCCTTGGACGTTGGCATACCCATGTTGTGCATGCGTCCAGAGGTCCTCAGACGCGCCCTTTCCCATATCAAGGGAGCGTCCAAGGGTTTAGTGGTCTAAAAGTTTAGTGGGACTCAGTGGTTGGTCAAGGGAATGACTGGGATGCATTATGGGAGTCTTGTAGCAGGTGCAGAAGGTCTAGTATGGTGTATTTCCATTGATTCCACTTCCTTAAGGTCACCTAGGAGGTTGAATCGTATCATGGTAATTTCTCATCACATGTTTATCCTGGTTGCCCGATTACTTAGTTAGATGTGGGAGGAGGGTGTTACACAGAAAAGGAAAAAGGCACATAAATAAGGGTGGAAAAATCAAGGTTGGAGCACCTCATACATCATGATTTCTCCCTCCTATACATTATATACCCAAGTGTAGGATTCCATTTTATTAGCTACCCATGTACCCTAATATGTGGCCCAAGGATGCCCCTTTCATTCCCTCCTCCATTCATCTCTTTATCACATGCCACCACCCTTTGAAGGATGTACCTTGGACATACTATCCCCTTCAAAAGTAGAAACCACCTAATATGATACTTGGTTAACCCCATTTGTAGCTTAGAGACATTAGCACATGCCAAAGCCCACTATGGAAGGGCATGCCCTTATCAAGTGCCCACCTATTGTCCATGGTTTGTAAGCATTTTAACTCAATTTCCTTTGATGACTTGTTGTACTAGAAGGCTAGGGGATGCATTGGATCTTGTGCAGGATTGCAAATGGTCTCCATTTTGGGTTTGGTCTCCCTAGATGAGGTCCTAACCCTCAAGAGGGATACGTTGGCACATGTAGGATGTGTGTTGAGATTCATGTGCCTCCATATCAGTAGAAAACACTCCATGGATCCCCATAGATGTTCATAGAGTGCTCGAGATTCACCTATTGCACAAGGAAGATGCACATGGTTCACCATGCCCAGCTAACCCCACAGTTGTACCATGCACTTGGCAGATGACCCAGGACTTGTATGTTGATGTGGCATCACTTACACCATAAATTGAGCCCTCATAGATGGTCTACAAGCATCTTCAACCTACTTGGAGACCCATGAGTTTACTTGAGTGCCCTCACACCCATTGGGAGCAAGACAAGTTTATTATTTGGAGAACAAGGGGCCAACACTTTGTCCACTACTTTTAGGAGCCCTATTTGTCATTGTGGCACATATGGACTTCATTAGGCTTCTTAGAAGGCCCAACAACATGTATATTTGATCATTCGACCTCTTGAGAGACTTATTTTTTTTTGTTTATGAGCTAGTTTGGTGGGCTTGTCACCAAAAGTTAGTTATTTTGTACATTATTTTTATTTTAGGGGCTAACGTAGGCCCAAGTAGCTAAATCGAACTCATTAGAAGTGATGATGATTCATTTTAGTATCATCAACTGGTTTGGACTTGAATCTCTTTTGAGATTTTCGCTATTCTTTCTTGGTGGACAAAATTTTGGAGCATGGAATGAATTTTGATATTTGGATTATCTATTCTTGCCTTTGAGCTTCTTCATTGGAAATTTGTTGATGGTTGGACATATTCTCTTATATGTAAGTACAAATTTAATGCTATTCTTTCTTTTACTTTGTCACATGCATTGATAATGGGATTTTCACTATACTAGGGCTAATTGTTGCATGCATTATTGTGAAATTGTGGAATTATTATTTCTATATAACATCTCTCTATGTATGGCACATGTATTTTGAATGAATTTTCCTAGGGATAATTCTATTGTTGAATTCACCTTGATAATCCATCTCATCTTGCAAAACGAAGTATAAATCTTTAAGGTCACTCTCTTTTTTCCTAATGTTAAGCGCAGTAGTCCTTGAAGCCTCCTTGACCTAGAAACGAAGTCCATTCTCATTATTCTTCTTGACTCTAACCTCCCCAAAGGATTAGGCATTGGTCTACCATAAGGTGATCACTTTAAGAACCATTCTTCTTCACCTTTCCTTCCTTATTATAGGTCTAGCCACATTGGGGATCCTAGGGCATCATTTTCCATACAAACTTCCCATAGAAAAACTTTGATCTCTTGGGCATTTTTGCATTATTGTGTCTCCTATGTCTCCTCCAAATTTGAAGGAATTCCAACGATGGGATTGCAAGATATCCCAAGACCTAGCCTTGAGACCAATTTTTTCTCTAGGTTTCTCTAGGCTAGTACCTCATAGGGATCATTTTAGCACCTTTAAGTGAAGATCATTTCTTTCATCCCCTTCTATTCCTTGTTTAGGTCAAGCTCATCATTGGTTTCTAAACTCCATCCTCTTGACCTAACCCGGGTCCACTTGGTCTCGTGTGGTCCCATATCTTATCAAAGTCAACTCTTCAAAAACCACTTGGGAAACCAAGTTCCACCAGTATTTTATGGTTTAATAAGCTCCTTTTCAAGTCACATTCCCTAAGCCAATCCCTCAAATCCCTATTCCCCTATCCTAGAGAACGTTGCACCTTGCTTAAAAAGCAAGCAAGTCCCACTCTTGAGTCTCTCCTAGGAAAGGGTCATGAAGATCACTTCACATCCATCTCAGTCGATCTATCCTTCTTAAGTGATTCTCTATATTTCTAGTCTCCTCCCATTGGTGAAAGTTTGTAAAGAATAGGAGGCTTTAGCTGTGGTGACAGTTGGCTTTAGCTTCATTGTTTCTCTTGACCTAACAAGTGCCCCTCTAGGGTCCCTACTAGTTTGAGCGATAACATTTTGGTGTTGTTTTCGAGGAGGAATAAGGTCTACCTCCCTAGTGAATCATTAAGGAATTTATCCATTAACGACATCTATAAACATTCCTCTAGTGACTCCATTCATTGTCTAAACCCCTAGTTTACTTGAAGGCAACAACATTCCTTCTTTAACTAGGGTTGCTAAAAGAATGGGAGAACGAACTCCATCACTTGTTAGAACCACCCTTCTCCCTGAATTTGAAAATGTCAGTGATCCTTCCCCAAAGATGGCATCTAGTTCTAACACTGACCCAAAACAAGACCAACCCAAGATGACCAAAAGTAAGAGACATTTGGTTAGTGTTTTCGCTCCCTTAAAGTTGAGTAATGATCCTAAACCATTACCTGAAAAATACAACCAATGGTTACTCAAATTCAAAGTCAATGCTACTTGGAGTGTCTGTGACTTTGTTGAAGAATTATATTGGCACATCTCCCAAAATGATTTTTGATGAAGATAGGCTCATGATGCTTTTTTCTCTATCGCTTGAAGGACAAGCAAGAGAATGGTACCTTTGTCTTCCTCCAACATGCATAAAATACTCCGATGACTTCAAGGACCTATTCGTGAAGATATGGTCATGCAATGCCCAAGGAAACTTTAACATTGAAAAATTATATCAAATAACTAGGGGAAGGGAAGAAATTCGGGAATTCATTCAAAAAATTTATAGGGTAGTCAAGGATATCCCCGATCATTTGAAACCCTTCGATGCTAACATCCTTGACAAATTCATAAAAGTTGTGGATGACCACTTGACCTTAAGGGAAAAGAAACCTTCCACATTGGCTCAATCCAAAGAGATAGTAGTGGAAGTTGAGGAAAACTTACACATCTTGAAAGTGGATGTCACTGACCACCCTAGGGCTAAAACCACGATCAAGAAGGAGAAATATAAGTATCAACATGAAGAGACCCTCCTGTACATCCTTAAGAAAATGGAGAAGTTTAGTGAAGAATTCAACTCACGTGATAGGGTTATCATGAATAAAATCACTGCCTTGGAAAGGGCCCAAACATCTAGTTATATTCCAAAAGGAAAATACTTTCCCAAAAAGAAAAATGAAGAGGATAAGTCGAGCTCATCTCAAATCCCAAACACTTTGGCTCCAACTAATGCAATTGAGCAAGACTCGTCTTCCGAAGACGAGGGAAGTGAAAAGGTGGAAAGTGATGATGAAGAAATAGATGAGAAAGCTAACCTTGTGGAATCTGACATTTTAAACATTTTTCTAGGAGGCTCGTACATTGATCCTCCAATTAGTGAGGTCATACTTGAGGAAGAAAAGGAAGAATCCATTCTTAATGCCAATGGCAAGGGAAGTTTCAAAGGGTTCCAATATTCAGAAAAGGACAATAATAAAGACCCTACAACCTCTAAGGAACCACGTAAAGAAGACTCATTACCCAAGCAAGCCCCTCCCAAGGAATCTCTCCTTGAAATTCCTCCCAAAAAGGATCCCCCAACCAAAGCCAATTCAAAAAAGGATCCTGCAAGGAGAGAAAACATCAAGAAGAAAGAGAAGGGAAAAGAGGTTGGGCTTGACATTGATGCAGGGAATGCCATAGGGAAAATAACCCTACCTATTCCTTTGAAAGAGATTGAAAAATTTCTCGAGCAACAATAAAAAATCATGAAGTCCCTATGTATTTAGGAAGAAGAATTACTTGAAGAATTACAAAACATTCATATTCTTGAACGAAACCATGGGTATGAACCATATATGCTCACTTTGGCTATCAATGACCTCCTCTTACACAATTATATCTTAGACCCTGGGGCTTCTGCAAACATCATGCCTTTGAAAGTTGTGAAGCAATTGGGTCTCATCATCACTCGCCCATACAAAAAGGTATGTGGTTTTAACTCTACGCCCATAGAGGTGGAAGGTCTCATAAAAGACCTAAAGGTCTCTTTAGCTAGGAAACCTGATATATCGCTTCTCATGGATGTTGTGGTCATAGATGTCCCTAATGTATGGGAGATGATCTTGTCTAGGAAGTGGGAAGCCACAATTGGAGGCCATCTCCAAATGGAATTTTCATATGCTACTATCCCACAAACAGATGGTACCCCTTTTGTTCTCTATAGAGAACCTACCTACCTTTATCATGTGATCAAGCTTGGACCAATCCCATACTATGAAACACATGAAATCGAGCAAGTAAAGTTAAGTTGTATCACCCCTTTCCTTGAGACTTGACATTGTAACATATGCATGGTAGAGTAAGATGCATTGCATGATGATTTTGCATTAGAACTAATGTCATATGATATTTCTCATGAAAGATTAGGTACATTTAGATTTTGAAACTACATTTGAAAGTTTACTTATATGAGTCAATTTTATGGGTCAAATCCAAGCATGTGCGATCATGAGACGCCGCAAAAGCATGATGCCCCATGTTTTTCATTTATTATATGTGTAGGTAACAGGTCTACAGTAACAAAGAGATTGTTGGAGTTCTTGTGACCTCCCGTTCGAGTAGCTTCGTCCACTTTTTCGAGAGATCATGTCCTAATTGGAGCTAGATGTTACCCACCATTTTGTGGTTGATATCCATGGGAGAAAATATTTATCGAAAATGGTCCTCAAACGACAACTAGCAACCCTTTGCAACCACCAACTAGCTCGTTATTCCATTTCTCCGCCACCTGAGCTAACCATGTGGTCCCTCACGCATCTGTCATGACCATATGTTTGAAGGTGGGCCTCCCAAACCTAAAGGTATGCCTTGTCATTTGGTAATTTATTATTGTAGTTTACTTATCATGGATACTTCTAAGCATGGATTAATGGGGGGATTCAACAAAAAAATGGGTTAGGACTCTTGTCCCCTAGACCTCTTTTGGATGCTAACCTTGGATCCTAGTCTCGATCTCTTTTACTGGCCTTTGGGCTTTAGGGATGGTACTACATGGGAAAACTTGATTTCGGTTGTGTGGTCCTGCTCCCTCATCCACATATATCACAACCCTTCCACTAATTACAAACCCATTCATCATTTTTCCCACCTCGGTCCACATTCCTCCATTGGGTCCACATAGGGTTAGCCTTCCCCCTCCCTTTGCCCACACCTTGGGTCAGGCCTGGAATGATGCCTCGAAGGTCGATGTTGCTGAAAAGAAAAGTAAGAGCATAATTGGCCACATTTAAGAGGAATATGTACCACAAAATGCAAAACATGGTTAAGACAAACACATTTAGCACGTGGGAAAAATCCAATACATGAGCTCTACCCCATCATCATGGCCATCACCCTGGTTCCTATAGGCCCTAGATGAACCTCCTTTATCATTTAGTAACCCATGATTGTCCCAACCCCTGGTAGGCAATGAACCACCCTACCTTATCCATTGATATATCTTACACATCATGCTCTTACCCCTTGAGCCCCGAGCAGTTAATTAAAGAAAAAACATAAAAGGAAAAAGGCATGTAAAGAAGGGTGGAAAAATCAAGGTCGAGGCACCTCATGCACCACAGTTGCTCCTTCCTATACATTATATACCCAAGTGTGGATTTCCCCTTTATTAGCTACCCTTGTACCCCTACATGTGGCCCAGGGCTACCCCTTTCGTTGTATGCTCCATTCATCTCTTTATCACATGCCACCACCCTTCGAAGGATATACCTTGGACATACTATCTCCTTTAAAAGTAGAAACCACCTAATAGGATACTTGGTTAACCCCATTTGGAGCTGAGATATATTAGCACATGCCAAAGCCCACTATGTAAGGGCATGCCATTATGAAGTGCCCATTTGTTGTCCATAGTTTTAAGCTCTTTAACTCAATTTCCTTTAATGACTTGTTGTATTGGAAGACTAGTGGGGTGATTCGAACTTATGCAAGAACACAACAAAATACAAATATAAACATAAACACAGAGATGCAACATAAATAAAACTTCATTTCATTAATATCAAAGAACTGAAATATGCTTACATACAGAATGGAAATAAACTAGCTCAGGCAATGGTAGCTTATCTCTGAGAAGAGATGTGGCCACTAAATGTCCCTTAATTGTGTTACAACGAGGCTCGGCGACCTATTTATTATTGAGAAACAATGGAAAACCCTAAAAACCCAAAAATCTAACACTAGGAGATGAAGCACCAAAATTATGGGCCCCATTGGGGTAAATTGGTACATCAACTTCCTAAGGTCGTAACTTTAGATACGATCTTTGTTTGATGCGCATGATATGTCGTTAGACAATATCTATCCGAGGACTATAACTTTTGACTGTAAACATAGTTCACAATGTTAGTTTGCTTGTTTCCCAAAAAACGTCGTTTAGGGCCTCAAAACGGCTAAACTAAAAGAAATAATGGTGGTGGTCCAAGTAGAATAGGCGGGTGGCCACCAATATCCACCTGGATTAGTCCTCCCCCCTTGGGAAGCAATGGTCCCCATTGCGTTGAGTGCCTCCATGAGATGGGGAAACTTCTGCAGAACTTGGTCCCTAGTGAGCCACTTGCCTTGGTGCAAGAGTTGGCCAGCTTTGACAACCCGATACAGTTGGATCTTTTGCTGGTGAGTGTTCTTGATATGTGTGTCCATGATCCAATTAGTTGTGGCTTGTTCCATGCAGTATGGGTTTAACTATGTTGGTGTGTGTTGTTTTGCAATGTCTTATGTGTCCAATAATGGTGGAAAGTATGGTCGAAGTGTTGAAAATGGCAACAAGAAATGCTAAAAATATAAGTGCTAAAAATAGCATTGTTATAAATAGCAATTCGAGTACCATTGTTGGACATAGCAACAAGGAATGAAAAATGGAAGTGCTAAAAATAGCATTGCTATAAATAGCATTTCAGGATGGATTTCTATTTTAGTTAGTCCCTCAACTAAAACAGAGAAGTAAAATTCGAATTTGATCTTAGCAGTTGTTTGTAAAATAATTAATTAATTCATCTTGAGTTAATTAGTTGTACAAAATCAAACATGAAGTCTATGTGGGGACATGCAACAGTTTCTCCATTGATTGAGGAATTTATCCCTCAGTTAAAGAGATAAGGATGAGTTGTAATATTGAGTTGTAATTAGTTAGCTCAGTTAACTGAGTTAAGTCCAGTTAGATTAGTTCCAATAGTTTGTGGAATTAATTGCGAGTTCAGTTAGTTAATGCATGCATGCATGTAACTGCTGCACTTCAGATAACCGAATATTCTCTCATAAATAACTCATGCATGTCAGTTCAGTTAGAGACCCAGTTGAGAGCAGAGGAAGGGACAGTGTACTATCAGTGGGAGGGATTTTCCTATATAGGAAACTCATCCATGCAGAAGGATCTCATCTCCTTCAAGATTGTGTAGTTAGATCAGAGGTTAATGAGTGTGTGAAGAGGCCAATTCACACAGGTGGCAGCACTGGACCCCAAGGAAAACCGCGCAAGGAAATAGGAGGCTTGGAGGGCAGAGGAGAAGGTTTGGAGAAGCCTTTGATTGTCTATGAGCAGCATTCTTTGATTACAGAGAGAGCAGGATAGCTTGAGAGTTTATTCTTTTTGTAACTTGAACATATTTCCACTTGTATGATAATACAAAGATTGGGGTTTTAGGCTGAGGCTTTCCCTTGGTTATTCTTTTGTGTTATGTGTGATTGATTTCTCATTCTCAGTTATATGTGTTCTAAATTGATCGTGCTCATATTCGATTAAGCTTCTGCAAAGTTTGTTGTACAAGTAGATCTTGTATTTTGCTTTAGTATATTGCATAATCTATTGATCTACAGTGGGAATTTCTACACGAAGGAGATCCACATTGAACACTGGGTGCAGGCCAAGGAATGGGGGAATGTTGAGCTTAAAATCATTGTCTCCCACCACCTTGGTAATGGTGTAAGCCCCATATCAAAGTGGTTTGAGCTTCTGATGGGCAATGGTAAGGCAATCTTTTTGCAAATGCAACCAAACTTTGTCACCCACCTAAAACTTGTGTGGCACCCAATGTTGATCATGTCACTGCTTGTACTTAGCATTGAGATTCTCCAAGATGTCATGAACTTGTTGGCAGATGTGCTGGATGCATTTAATAAATCTGGTTGCTTTATCAACCTCAGACAATACATGTGTGGATTTTGTATTTGCAGTCATATGAGGCATGACAACATCAATCAGACACAATGGTTGAAATATTAGACCCACTTGAAAGGGACTGCGACCAGTCGAGCTATGGAGAGCTAGGTTATAAATGTGCTACAAATAGGGAAGGCTATCATCCCAAGTTTGTGGATGTTTGGAGTTGTACATGCGGAGTATGTGCACTATCATCCTGTTGACAACCTCTGTCTGGCTATCAGTCTGGGGATGGAATGCAGTCGACTTGGTGACCTTGGTGTCCAATAGTGTCCAAAGGCTTGACCAGAATGTGCTTAGGAACCTGCTATCTTAATCTATTATAATGGTATGCAGGATCCCAAAATGTACCCACACTCATTAAAAGAAGAGTTTGGCAGTGTCCTCTATTGTGATACTCTTCTTGCAGGCCATCAATATATCCATCTTAGAAAATTTGTCCATGACCACAAATACGGAACCATTACCATGCTTAGTAGAAGGGATGTAGAAATTCCCACTGTAGATCAACAGATTATGTAATATACTAAAACACAATACAAGATCTACTTCTACAACACTTTGCGGAAGCTTAATCAAATTGAGCAAGATCAAGAGAAAAAATATAACTGAGAATGAGAAATCAATCACACATAACACATAAGAAATAACCTGGGGAAAGCCTCAGCCTAAAACCCCAACTCTGTATTATCATACAAGTGGAAATCTTGTACAAGTTACAAAAAGAATCAGCTCTCAAGTTATCTTTCTCTTTCTGCAATCAAACAATACAACTCACGGACTGAATAGACACTGTATATGTCCTCCTCATGCCCTCCAAGCCTCCTATTTCCTTGCGTAATTTTTCTTGGGGTCCAATGATGTCACTTGTGTGAATTGGCCTCATCACACTCACTAAACTTGAAGAAGTAACTGCGCAATCCTCAAGGAAAGAATTCCTTCTGAATGCAAGAAATATTCACAATGGAATATTCTAGCAACTGATAGTACACTACCCCTCCATCTGATCTAAACTGGGTCTTTGTCTGAACTGACATGCATGAGTTATTTATGAGAGAATACTCAGTTATCTGAAGTGCAGTAGTTACATGCATGCAAGCATTAACTAACTGAACTTACATTAATTCAACAAACTGTTTGAATTAATCTAACTGGACTTGACTCAATTAACTAAGTCAACTAATTACAACTCAATATTATAGCTCATCCTTATCTCTTTAACTGATGGATAAACTCCTCAGTTAATGGAGAAACTGTTGCATGTCCCCACATAGACTTCAAGTTTGATTTTCCTTAACTAATTAACTCAAGATGAATTAATTAATTATTTTACACACTGCTGCTAAGGTCAAATTCAAATTTTACTTCACTATTTTAGTTTAGGGACTGACTAAAATAGGAAGGTATCCCGAAATGCTATTTATAGAATGCTATTTTTAGCACTTCCATTTTTCCATCCATTGTTGCTAAGATCAACATTGGTTGAACTGCTATTTATAGCAGTGTTATTTTTAGCAATTCTATTTTTAGTATTTCTTGTTGTTATTTTCAACACTCCCTCTCAACAAGAAAGAGATTATCAGTAACCCCAATCTTGTCTCTGTGGAACTCGAACTTGCATTTTGACAATGCCTTAGTCAAAATATCTGCATTATGTTCCACGGTCGAAACATACAACAACAACATGATCCTCTTGACCACACAGTCTTGAAGATGGTGATACCGGATGTCTATGTGCTTGGAACTGTCATGAAAAACTGGATTCTCAAAGAGTTTGATACAACTCTGGTTATCGCAGTAGGTCATTGTAGGATCCATCATCTGACCAAACAATCCCACTAGAATCTTCCGCATTCAAATGGGCTCACATGCAACCTAACTAGCAGCCATGTATTCAACCTCTGCTGAGCTAAGTGCAACTGATCTCTGTTTCCTGCTGTACCAGGAAACTGCAGCTGAACCAAGGTTGAAGATTCCTCCAGAAGTGCTCTTCCGGTCTGATGGACTTCTTGCCCAATCCACATCTGTGAAGCCCCGAAGCTTCACTCCTTCTGTTCATTTGTACCATAATCCGAACTGAGATGTGCCTCTGAAGTATCTCAACACATGCTTCGTTGCCTTCCAAAATGGCTTGGTAAGCTGAACCATAGCTTGACTCAGCTGGTTCACTGCAAAGCATAAGTCGGGTCGTGTGTTCACCAAATACATAAGTCAACCCACCAGTTGTCGATAAACAATAGCAGCTACTACCTCAACTGAAGCAGCATCCTCCTTCCTCCAGTTCCCAGCTAGAGAAGTCTGCATGGGCTTGCACTTTTCCATGTGAAAGCGCCTAAGTATCTCATTGGCATACTTGCCTTGAGACCCAAATACTTCCCCATCTTTTTGCCACACCTCCATGCCTAGAAAGTAGTGCATAAGGCCCATGTCCTTCATCTCGAACTCTCTTGCAAGGTCCTCCTTACAAGACTGTATCAGTTGATCATCACCTGTCAATATCAGATCATTGACATAAAGAACAATGATCAGTGGTTTACCTTTTACCATGATGTGGTAAAGGTTCGCATTTCCTTCACTCTTGGTGAAGCCCAAATCGATGAAATCATTGTCGATCCTAGTGTACCATGCACGGGGTGCTTGCTTCAACCCATACAGAGCCCTCTTGAGTCTACACACATGCGATTCATGATCAAAGGTTTCGAAACCTTCTGGTTGCTCAATGTACACCTCCTCCTCAATCTTCCCATTGAGGAATGTTGTCTTCACATCCATCTGGTGGATCTTCCACCCCATCTAAGCTGATAGAGTCAACATCGATCTAATCGATGACTACCTTGCTATAGGAGCAAAAGTCTCATTGTAGTCAATCCCCTCAACCTATGAGAAACCCCGGGCAACAAACCATGCCTTATGTTTCTCAACACTCCCATCAGCTGCTTGCTTTACCTTGTAAAGCCATTTGGAACTCACCGTTGACTTGCCCTGAGGCCTTTGGACAACACCCCCCACACTGTTCTAAATGATAGAGTCATACTCCTTACCATTGCATCAACCCAGACTGGTTGTTGCACTACCTCCTCGAATGAAGAAGGTTTGGTATCTACACACTCCCCAACCAGGGCCATGTACCCAGTGTACCGCTCGGGTGACCTCCTCTGTCTGCACTGAGAAGATGGTTGTCCCACATTCTCCTGCGCATCCAACATCAACCTGTCAGCTTCCCTTGAGCGTTTTCGCCCATCTCTGGAAGTCTCAGCATGAGTGGATGTATCCACCCCTGGATCCTCTGCATGTGGCTGCTCCGCATCAATCTAAGGCTCCTCCTCCTTAGGAACTAAAAGTTCCTCATCTGCATGCAACTTGAGCTCCCTCTCAAGTGATAAGTGCGTGGCTTTCTGCTCATCGAACTTCAGATCCCTGCATACCACAGTCCTCTGAGTGGAAGGAAGGTACACCCGATAGTTGTGGGGTGTATCCGTGTACCCCACAAGTATTCCTAACTCAGCTGTTGGGTCTAGCTTCTTCCTGGCATCTTTGGTCACATGACAGTAAACTGATGATCCAAAGATTTGGAAGTGACTTACATCAGGTCGCTTCCTAGAATAGGCCTCCATAGGTGTCTTCATCCCTAGTATACGGTGTGGGCTTCTGTTCTACAAGAATACTGTTGTATTGCATGCCTCAGCCCAAAAATGCAGTGGTAGGCTTTGGTCATGCAACATCGCTCGAGCTTCTCCCACAATCGATCTGTTTTTCCTTTTGGCCACCCCATTTTGCTGTGGGTTATAGGGTGCCGTCAATTCTCATTTAATTCCTTCTGCAGTGCAGAAGTCTTTAAACTGTTGGGAGACATACTCTCCACCATTATCGCTACGCAAGGATTTTATTTTCTTTCTAGATTCTTTCTCTGCAAAGGCTTTAAACTCACAAAACGCCAAGAAGGTCTGATCCTTCTTTTGCATAAATTAGATCCAGCATCACAAAAATATAATAATGGGGTTTTGCTAATGACAATAAGGGGTTACACTAGTAGTATAGGGGCCTAACAGAAAGGTCAACAAACATCTGAGTGAACTCGCTCCAATATTGCTCCAGCTCTATTGTCTCCATCCAAAAAGGAATATGTCGCATTCTTACCCAAGGTACAACCTTTGCATGTAGTCGTCTGCTCAAGTTTTCCCTTGGGTAATCTGGTACAAATATTCTGCATGATCTTCAGGGCTCCATGGTGCAAGTGGCCCAGTCTTCTATGCCATAGCTCGCCAACATCTTGGCTCTGCACCATCTCAGCTTTGCAATTCAATGCAGCACAGTCGTCTACCTCCATCTTGTAGAGATTCTTGACACGAATTCCTATTCGCTTTGTCTGTCCAGTACCGATATGCCTTAAGAATACCTTTCCTTGACTAAAGACTACATCATAGCCTTTATCTACTAGCATAGATGATCCAAAATGGATCCTAAAAACCCTCTAAGTCTTCAAAAAAAAAAAAAAAAAATCGCAAAAGGGAAAACCTTACAAAAGGCGGATTACACTATCGGGCTTGAAAAACATGAAGAAATGGCCAAAAACAGAGTTATTAGAGGCTTGGACAGCGATGCACAGGAGTCGTCGGAACTGGTCAATCAACGGTCTAGATCCGATCGACATATCGCAATCGGTGATGGCAAGTGGAGGCTATCGAAGGCTACCATGTGAACATTGCGACAACAATCAACGCGAGTCAATGAGGACGCGCGTAGATCGATGGCCTAGGTTAACCCGCAATATTGCGTTGGCAAAATATAGTGGAGCACTTATACAAAGCCCGAGGACTATGCGATGTGTGATTGCAATATAGAAATATCGCATCGGAGCAATGCAAAGGAGCAGAGCCGATAACAAATGCGACTATGATAGCCGGACCTGATAGGGTTATGGATGAAATTTAATATATTTTGAGTTCCGTAAAAAGGCATTTTTTAATGTAAATTTTTTTTTTTTTTTAAATAAACGAAAACCAAAGGAAATGTGAATTGGGCGCTATAACGGACCCGAAAGGGTTTTTAGACGTAACGATATATGTTTTGAGTTCTGAAACGAGCAAGCTTTCGGGTGCGACGTAGGCAGTAAGTGGTATTGGCCGAGCTCCGCCCGAGCCCATACACTGGATGCCACGTGGCTAGGCGCCAGAGAGAGAAAACCACCCTTTCCGGGCAGGTAACCTCCGGGCGCATAAGCCACCCGAAAATCAATAATAATCGTTGGATCGACAATCACTCGCGATAGCACCCGAATATGGATCCGAAAGGATTATAAGGCATAATTAATAATATTTCAAGTCCGAGAAAAGGCATTTGGGCAGATTTTTACAGTTTTTTTGTGTATTCTCTGTGTAAACAGAGAACGACTATTTTAGTGATTTTCAAAGCGCCGATGGTCCCTTCCATTACAGAATAGGTGGCCCCCATCCCTGAAGACATTTAGCAATGATTGCTTAACACTCAAAAGGGACCTGAGTGGATAGAGGCTGGGAGCCAGAGAGTATAGAAGAGGAAACGAACAGACAACGCCGATTGGCTTAAAAGCCACTAAATGACAGAGACATAGGCAAGCAGTGCTGACACAGAGAGAAGACAGAGATAGAAAGCGAGAGGGAGAGTCTGTGTACTCCGTAAGACTTGAGGGGTTCAAGCAAACCCCTATTATTTGTTCTTGTTGTGTTGAGACTCAATTTGAGCTCACATTTTGTAAAACTCTACTCTTGAAGATATAATAGTGAGGTCACCACTGAAGGCTGGACTAGGAGACGTAGCCCAGGAGTTTTGGGTGAACTCCATATTAAACTTGTTGTGTTATGTGTGTTTGTCTATTATGTTTCTTTAACTACTTCACTGTCTATATTATTTGCAATCTTATCGATCCGTTGCAATAATTAATATAGGCAAATTTATGCACATGAGTCTGTAATACCTTAATATTAGTCTAAGATCTCATTTTCATATCAATAGCATCAGACACAAGATTCTTCTTCAGACCTGGTACATACTTTACATCAGTCAGGGTGAGGGGAGCTCCATGCTTCCTCTAAAACACAACCGTACCTTCACCTGAAACATGGTACTTTCCATCATCACCCATCTCGATCTGCATTTGGAGATCCTTCTCCTCCAAGGTACTGAAAAGATTCTTGTCACCTGACATGTGGAATGAAGCTCCACTGTGCAGGTACCGCACACTTCCCACCATGGATGAAACCATGCATGCGATAAGCGAGAAATCCAGCTCAAACTTTGAGGCCAGTGCCTCACCATCAGATCCCTTTGAGGAACCCTTCTTGGATTTTTTGTGGACAATTCATAGCATAATGGCCCACTTCATGACAATGAAAGCATCGCACTTTCGATTTGTCAATCTTCTTCCCACCATGGGAAGAATCAGATTTGGGATGGGACACCTTCCCTTTCCCTTTCCTCGCCTTACTCGCTAAGGCTAGATTTTCCTCATCATCTTGCTTCAATGAGGATCCATCTCTGGTGCTTCTTCGTATTTCCTCCTACATCAGACTCGACCAAAGTCGTTCCCAATCTGGCAGTTTTTCTCTCCCATTAACCGAGTCTTGGTAGCTATGCCAACTCTTAGGGAGACCAAGGAGTGCAAGTCTCACCATGTCATCATCAGCAGTCATGATCCCTACACTTCCAAGCTCATCCTTGCAAGTGGTGAGCTTGTTCAGATATGTAGAGATTGTGTTGCCCTTTTCAAACTTGATCTTACGAAGCTTGTCTTTCAGCGCCAGCGTCCTCTTATCGCTACTATTCTGATATAAATCTTTCAATGTTTTCCACATCGAAAATGGTGTCTCCTTCCCACGGAGGCTCGAGACAATGTGGTCTCGAACTCCCTCCAGGAGGATTCTCCTTGCTCTAGGCACACATTTCTTCCATTCCGCTAGTTGAGTAGCATTAGTCGGCTTGGGGACTTCTTGATTAATGAATTCCTTTAGACCATTAACTTCTAACACTGCCTCCATGTGATCCTTCCAGGCTATATAATTCGAGTTGCCATCAAGGGCATACTCAAGTCTTAAACCACTAAACGCCATAGGTGAAATAGAGACGTGATAAGAACTTGATTTCTATATTCAAGAACCAAACTTCGAACTTCGAACTTCTTGTATATTGTTCTTCGCCTTGATCACCTTTGCTCTGATACCATGTAGAAATTCCCACTGTAGATCAACAAATTATGTAATATACTAAAACACAATACAAGATCTACTTCTACAACACTTTGCAGAAGCTTAATCGAATTGAACAAGATCAAGAGAACACATATAACTGAGAATGAGAAATCAATCGCACATAACACAGAAGAAATAACCTGGGAAAGAATCAGCTCTCAAGCTATCCTGCTCTTTCTGCAATCAAACAATATAGTTCAGAGACTGAATAGACACTGTATATGTCCTCCTCAAGCCCTCCAAGCCTCCTATTTCCTTGCGCAATTTTTCTTGGGGTCCAATGATGTCACATGTGTGAATTGGCCTCATTACACTCACTAAACATGAAGAAGTAATTGCGCAATCCTCAAGGAAGAATTCCTTCTGCATGCAAGGAATATTCACAATGGAATATTCTAGCAACTGATAGTACACTGCCCCTCCATCTAATCTCAACTGGGTCTCTATCTAAACTAACATGCATGAGTTATTTATGAGAGAATACTCAGTTATCTGAAGTGCAGTAGTTACATGCATGCAAGCATTAACTGACTGAACTTACATAAATTCAACAAACTGTTTGAATTAATCTAACTAGACTTGACTCAGTTAACTCAGTCAACTAATTACAACTCATCCTTGTCTCTTTAACTGATGGATAAATTCCTCAATTAATGGAGAAACTGTTGCATGTCCCCACATAGACTTCAAGTTTGATTTTCCTTAACTAATTAACTCAAGATGAATTAATTAATTATTTACAAATTGCTGCTAAGATCAAATTCGAATTTTACTTCACTATTTTAGTTTAGGAACTGACTAAAATAGGAATGTATCCCGAAATTCTATTTATAGAATGCTATTTTTAGCACTTCCATTTTTCTATCCATTGTTGCTAAGATCAATACTGGTTGAACTGCGATTTATAGCAGTGCTATTTTTAGCAATTCTATTTTTAGCATTTCTTGTTGCTATTTTCAACAAGGGAGGCCAGACAGATAGTCCAAGGAGATGGATTCCCAAGGCTAGTTGGGAGTAGGCAAAGGAATGTACAAGCCTTGCTTCTTGACGGTTGGCATGGCGATGGCGCTAACAGTGTAGGATCTATTATATTTCCCAACATCCTGTCATAGTTTTGGCCCATAAGAATATTTTTGTAGTACGACCATAGTTTTCTCCACACCAAAGTGCCCTACAAACAGACTATAGTATGCCTCCCAAATCAGCTTGGCATTCTCGCTTGAAGGAATACAAAGGTGGCCCAAGTAGCATAATAATGCATCCTGGAGGTGGAAATCATGAACTTTCTAGCCATATACTAGCATCTGGTATGTGAAGGCGAACTCTCGATAATTTTTGTATAGTTGTGTCCATCCAGAGGTATCATGGCCACAAGAGTTGAAAACAATAGTCAGTGCTACAACTGGGGGTTGGCTGAGGCATTCTCCAACATGATTGGTGTTACCCTTTTTGTATTTAATGTTCAAGTAGAATTTTTGTAGATATGTAGACCACTTTTGATGGTGATCGTTTTTCAACTTCCCTTGTGTCTATATAAACTGAAGAGGTCGTTGATCGATGTGGATGACCGTCTCCTTCCCCAAAATGTAATGCTTCCATTGCCAGAAAGCCTGCACGATCGAATACATCTCTTTATCATAGCTGGGTTACTAAGGAATTGTATCAGAAAGTGTCTCACTATGATAGGCCACTAGATGCCCGTGCTGGGTGAGGACCGCTCTAATAGAATAGTCGAAGGCATTTGTCTCAATTTCAAATGGTTGTTGCAAGTTTGGAAATGTGAGTATCGGTGTAGAGAAAAGGCAACACTTCAACTCAACGAATGCTTTATGTTGGGACTCAGACCAAGAAAACTTTGCTTTCATTCCACCCTTGGTAATATGAATCAAAGGCCAAGTGACATGGGAGAATCCCAACACGAACCTCTGATAAAAAATTGCAAGGCCCAAAAATATGCGAAGATCTGTTAGATTAGTCAGGGCTAACTAATCCCGAATGACTTGGATCTTAGTTGGATCCACATGCACACCTCACTCATCTATGATGTAACCCAGATATTGGACCTGGCTCATACCAAAGGTGCATTTCTCCAAGTTGGCACATAGTTTGTGCTACTGCAGGGCTTGAAGGACTTGTCGAATGTGTTATAAGTGTTCTTCCTAACTCTTGCTGAAGATGAGGATGTCATCTAGATAAACAATGATGAATGAGTTAGTGAAGGGCCACAAGATGTCATCCATTAACCTCATAAAATTAGCATGGTCATTGGTCAACCCGAAGGCATAACCAACCATTCAAAAATGGATTCCTTTGATTTGAAGGCAATCTTCCATACATATGAGGGCTCTATTGGAACCTGGTAATAGCCAGACTTCAAGTCAATCTTGCTGAAATACTTAGCTCCCTTGAGTTCGTCCAGCAGTTCATCAATCCATGGGATTGAATACCTGTTCCTGACAGTGATTTTGTTTAGTGCCTTATAATCTATTTAAAGCCTCCACATCCCATCCTTCTTTTGTACAAGCACAATCGGGCTCCCACAAGGTGACGAGCTTGGCCGGATGTGCCATTTTTGCAGCAACTCCCTAATTTTCCGCTTGATCTCTTCATTTTCTATATTGGAGCGACAATATATTGGCCTGTTGGGTAGAGTTGCTCTAGGAATCAGATCAATCGAATGCTTGACTTGACAATGCAAGAGTACCCCTGTGGGTGAGGAGATTATGTCCTTTTACTCTTCCACGATCTTATCCACTTACTTTTGCTGCATGGAGGAACCCTTCCCAGGGGTCATGTATGTGGCCATGATCTTCCCTTTACTTTGATAGTGAATTAGAAAGAAAAAAAATTCTGAGTCTAGGAGATAATCTTACTGCATTGCTTACCAGAGATCAAAGAGATGACGGTAGGAGAGGCTACCTCTAGTATTTATTACATAGTAATTTGTCACCGACCCCGCATTCCCTGATTCTGGAAACTGCCAGTCCATGTTATTGATATTTGCCTTGTGTCATGTTGCAAACTATGTGTCAATGTCTTCCTTGTCATCTCAGGAAGAATATCTCAGTTTACTTCTCCTGGAGCAGACCCTTGTTTACTTATGTTTTTGGGTCATCGCCGGATAGCAGTTGTTCCACCCGCGAAGATGGCCAAGATTGCACTAGCCCTAGCGAAGTCTTCACTCTATCTCTGTGTTGCACTCGCGACGAGCTACTTTTGGCAAGTTTTTTAAACAACTCATCGAAGCTTCGAAGTGTAACAACTTCATGGGTGGTCCTAGGGTTAGTTGTTGGATTAGATGAGCTCGCATCTCTCCTTTGGGATGGTTGTTCCACTTTTTGTGTAACCTACCAAAGAGATAAGCTCTTTCTCCCATCTTTTATGGAAGCTCCTCCTCCTATAAATACTTCCTCCATGACTGAGATCAGCTAGCTTCAAAGTTCAAGAATTCAATAGTAAGAGTAGAGAGTTTTTGCTAGAGTGTGGAGGTAGCCTCTCATGTAAATTAGTTTGGGATGGTTTTGAGCGGAGTTAACTTGGTTGTTCTAGCATTAGCCTTTTGGGTAGGAGAGAGAGTTATTCATCTTTTGGGAGACAGTATACGGGTGAATGCTTGTGGAGACATGCTGGCAGGACCCCTCCAGGAGACTTACAACGTCAAGGCTTGGTTGTAAGTTCTACTTTGATTTACATTAATACAAATCAACAACTTATTTCTTATATCGTATGCCGAAATGCGTAATGATAGCTTGAAGCTCCTTAACTCTTTAAGTAGATAGTTTTTGTCATACTCTATTATGTTCGTGGTTGTGTTATGTATGTTGTTTTCAGGTACAAGTGATTAGAAGAACGAAAGCTGGAGCAACACAACATGAACTTCATCGAATGACGGTTTGAAGGTATGCCTTCATGGCATCAACTTTCTAAGGAAATTTGCTTAGAAAGTTGATGCCACGAATCCTTACCTTCAAATCATCGTTCGATGAAGTTCCTGTTGTGTTACTCTAGCTTTCGTTCTTCTAATCACTTGTACCTGAAAACAACATACAAAACACAACCACGAACATAATAGAGTACGACAAAAATTGTCTACTTAAAGATTCAAGGAGCTTAAAGATATCATTACACATTCCGACATACGATATAAGAAATAAGTTGTTGATTTGTATTAATGTAAATCAAAGTAGAACTGACAACCAAGCCTTGACGTCGTAAGTCTCTTGGAAGGGTCCTATCAACGTGTCTCCGCAGGCATTCACCATATACTGTCTCCCAAAAGATGAATAACTCTCTCTCCTACCCAAAAGGCTAATGCTAGAATACTCTTACAACTTGTTGTAGCATTTTTTGGTATTGATTAGATAGAATATTTCAAAAAATGTTAAGTTAGGATATGGACATAACAATAGTGAATAAAATGTTAGTTTAAAAATTAAATCTTGATAATGATGTCCATATCAAAGAAAATGTTAGGTAGATGCTCTAAAAAATCAAGGCAAAAAGAAAATGTTAGGTTAGAAAGAAAATAAAAAGAAATAAACTCTGAAAGTGAGCAAGTCTAAATGCCATTATTCTTTTTCTGCAAAATAACGATTGTGTGCAGCTTGTCTAAATCCCACAACCCATGACAGTCAAACAGTTTAACCTTGATTGCTTCATGCTTTAAATTTGATGTTATAGTTAGAGAATAAAGATCTGGGCAAACTGTTTAATCCTGGCAGATCAGTAGTTAGGTAAAGAATAATAAGGTGCTCATCAGTTTAATCCGAGCCCTCGGAGGTTATAAGGGTAGATTTAGATAGTTTGTTTTTGTTAAATAAGAAGAAAGGATAAGGGTTTTCTAGGTTAAATGAACCCATTAAGTGAAGAAAAAAATGATAGGATAAGTAAAGGGTAAGTAGAGAAAGGTTGCAGCAGTTTATTATTGATTGGACAAAATGTATATTTATCATGTTTCTATGCTCATGAGGCAATTATACAAGGCAAATGAAGGTCTACTTGATCGAGTAATTAACTTCCCATTCATCTCCATTCATTCATATATTTACTAATTTCCCCTTCATACAGTTCATAATCATTCATTTCCATAAAAACCCCTTTTCCTATGGTAAAAACCCTTTTTACCTAGGAAAAGTAAAAACACCATGTAAAATCCTTTTTACATAAAAAACCCATAAACATATCTTTACCCTAAGTATAAATTATTATATGAGAAGTTAAATCATTCATTAAAAAGCATTATACTTAGTCGCATTTCCCTTTCCGATCATAAAACATATTAACATTAACTTAATGTAATAAACCCTTAAAATTCCCCTTTCCCGTATAATATAACTCCATTTATTAAATATCCTGAAAACCCTTAGTTTTATTAATAAAACTATGTATTTTATACAAATATCGCATCGACGGAATCGCAAAACCCTTCAAACATGCATACACCCCCGCATTGCGATATGCGATGAATGATCCGGACCCAACGCGATATATGGCATAGTTTAATACCACTTCACATCCGCCCCCATCACAAAGCCCTGGATTATAGCATAACCCTCCATTGTTGTGATCCCCAACTGCAATATGGAAGCCCGAACTCGACGCTATATATATCACAACTTGTTGCAACATCGCATCCGCCTCTATCGTAGTTTCCCGCTAATACCATAACCCTTTCCACATTCTGATATCCGATTACGATTAACCCGTACCCGACCACATATATATTATAATTTACCACCATATCTCATCCAGACCTTATTGCATTCCTTTGCGATGGGCCTACCCCCCGCCTAACTCCGATTGCGATATGCAAATAAGACCCAGACCCGATGCCATTATCCGCCAACGCTTATAAAATTTCAAATCTGCCATAGCGCGTTTTGCAAAGAATTCCTTTGTTAAATCATTTTTTATGATTTTAATGAAGAAATGATTAAACCTCCATTTTAATTGCTAATCACGTTTTAACCCATAATTAAGTTATTCCCACCATGATTAATCCCTCTGTAGTCCTTATTTCGCTCCACTACTGTTTACCTTCGCCCAATAGTTACAAAGTTAACTATTTCTCCATTAAACGCATAAAAAGCCATTATTTCTCTGTTTACACAACATAAGCCTCTGCGACCCATAAACCATGGTTTCACCCTCTGATATACCTCAGA
This sequence comes from Pinus taeda, assembly GCA_000404065.3. Taxonomy (NCBI): domain Eukaryota; kingdom Viridiplantae; phylum Streptophyta; class Pinopsida; order Pinales; family Pinaceae; genus Pinus; species Pinus taeda. Next base: position 168,204 of record APFE031757137.1, on the reverse strand, counting down.
CTCCTTCCGATAAGCCTTTCGAAGCCAATAAAGACCTTCTCTGCCACTTGAGTTTTTCTTAATAGTTTATGTGTTTTGCAGGTAAAGTTTTATGTTCCAGGCTTACAAAGAAAAGCCTGTGTAAAGTTGGAAGACACAATATGAAGATTACTGTTGAGAAAACACAGTAAAACCTGAAATGCACATTCAAAAGAGAGTTATAGGGTTTAAATAAGTCAAATGAAAGATCAAAATGAAGAAAACAGCCAGCGTAGAGGATACAAACAACAAAGCAGCATAAATGGAAAAATATCAAACAAATGAAGCCAACACAGCCTGAATAAAGGGGACAGCAAGAAGTAGTTCAAACAACTGCCCCTATCTTCTTGCATGAAGATCTTTTCCTTTCCTTGAATAAATCTTAAACAGTTTTAAGATATTTTTAGTTTTATCATTATAAATAACTCTCTTCTCGAGATGTTATGGGTTCGGAGTTGAAGATTCATAGTTCATTACTTGTAAAGTCATGACTGTTAGTTCTACTTTGAACCTGGAAGCCAACTTTGAAAGAAGATTTTGTAGACACTTGATGTACTCAGTCTTTTTGGAACCTTAATACAAAGCAGAGGATTATGAATCCGGTTTTACACAGTTTTGTGTTATCCTATAAGTTTTTCCAGTTTTCAATCATTATGTTAGTTCTTCATATGCTTATGACTTATAGAGATATCCAGGTAGGAACAATTAGAGTTTCAATTGATTCCTATAAGCTCCTGAAGTGATCATATATTAAGAGATTGGATTAATGCAATTATCTATGTAGCTAATCCCCTCTAATCAATAAATCACCAGCATATTGTGTAAGCTTAAGTATACTGCCTTGAATCTTTTGAACGTAGTTCAAAAGGTTTTCTTACTTATGATTGTTTTGTTTTACAATCTGGAAACTGTGATAATCATATTTTTTGTTGTCTTCTACTCACCACTATTTTAATCTATATCACTGTGTAAAGTCTTATAGCATCCCTCTATTGAGATATTCATATATCCCAAACGATTAATTACTTCAATTCTACATCTGTCTTCATTCATTGATCTTCCAAAACTAAAGCCAAAAACCCCCAAAACAATTATTTTAGATGCTCTGGCATTCGTAGCTTGACCTACTACTATCTCAGAGGTGCGACATCAGACTGGCGTCGTTGCCGGGGATTCGAATTTCATTAAAGTTTCCCTTGGGACAACGATATCCATTCATTATTTTCCTTTAAAGGTGATTAAAGGTTTAGAAAGGTTAAAATCATTCACCTTGGCAACTCCACACTCCCAAGCTGGCACCTTATAAACATACCAAATCTCGTTTAGAAGTTGACATAGTTAAACCTCTGTCAGATCGTGAAAGGCTTCTGAGAAAAGCCAGTTCTAAAACGAGACACCACCGATCATCTTCTTCTTCCTCTTCAGTCCTACAATCTGAAGAAGTAGAATCATTTGACCCCTATAGTAATATCCCATCTGATCCTGATTACTCCCATTTATAACCTAGGGTTGCTGAACTTCTAAACAGAGGAGTTGATTGTAAGTCAGCATACCTTATTCATTCATTAGAATCTCATCCAATACCCACACTACCTCCAGGATCACCTAAAACTGAATCTGAGTTGGGTGTTAATCTACTAGAGTATAAACCCACAGATTTCATATCCCCTACCACCTATCATTTTCCGCCCATTTTTGACCGACCTGAAGCTTCTTCTTCCAAACAATCTGAGGAGACCTTTTCTATATATTCCAATCCTCTCTTTGAAACAAAAGAAGGTATTCCTTTACAGGTCCCAAAGCTAGTTCTTATGACTCCTTTGAAGTCTTTCATGCTATCTACTCCTCCTTCACCTCCAACTAATTTATCTACCCCTAAATCACGATCTTCTTTCTCTAATTCTTCTTCATCCTCTACATCCACACAATTGCCTCATACTCCACTTGGACAACCGCATACACCTCAAGCATCTCATATACCTCAAGCACCTCATACACCACCTACTGTCATGGCTTTCTGACCTATTGTATAGGCTAGATATGTTGCCTTAGTCTTACCTAATAACCTTGAGGCGTTCCCAGCTGGGTATTTAAAATACCTTCCCCAATACAATGGAGAAACTGGTCCCTCAGCTGAGGACCATCTTCAAGCTTTCCTACATTTTGCAGAAAATATGAATATTGAGCAAGAGAATGTTTATATGAGATTGTTTGTATAGTCACTTGAAGGAAATGTGAGGATTTGGTTTAGGCAGTTACCAACAACTACCATTAGAAATTGGGAAGAGCTTACAACCATATTTAAAAATCACTGGGGTGTCAAAAAGGATCCTCTTTACTTCCTCACAGAATTTGAAGAGCATAAAAGGAACTTCGATGAACCAGTTTCAGATTTCATCAAGAGATTCAACAAACTCTATCACAAAATGCCTGTTGATTGTAAGCCTCCTGTAGCAGCAGCTAAGTCTAGATTTTCTAAAGCTTTCGATGATGACTTTGCTATTATGCTACATGAGAGAACTTCAAGAACTCTTTAAGATATGCAAACAAACACTATAGAAGTAGAAGCAAATAGGGCAGCCTCAACTTCTTTAAAACTTAAGGAAGAAAAGGCCCAAAGAAAACTCAAATCTGTTCAAGAAGCCTCTAGTTCCTCTAAGACTAAATCAAAAGACTCAAAAATAGATGAAATAACGTCACTTCTTAGAAACCTATCAAATAGGATTTCAAAGATTGAGACCCAACCTAGGACCATACAACAAACAATTGCTAGACCTCAAAACCAAAATCAAAGCTAGTATAAAAGAAACCAACCACTACAAATTCTTCAGAGACCTACCAATGATCAACAGGTTCCTACTCCTCTATTAATAGATGACCAACAACCTGATGATCATACTATGACAATTGCTGAAGATATTAATATTATGGATTCTTCTTCCAATCAAACAGCCATCATTCCTCTCTCACAACAGAATCAGGTTCCAGAGGATCAGAAAGCTGCACAGGTATCTAAACATCATGCTTTTTCTTAATTTTTAATTGCAGAATTAAATAAGAGGTATGATCTTAGACCTAGACCTGGTCCTGGGAGACCTCCAAATGAAACCTCAATAATTGAACCACGTATCAAAATTGTTGAAGCTCAAACAACTCTTATTTAGCCATCAGATCAGTCAATTGATACTTCCCAAGCTGGTAAAAACATTTTGATTGCATTTAATGTTGGAAAAGAATTGGAGAGGGTTAAGATCCCAATTCCATTGCCAGAACTTTCTAAAAACCATGGTTATAAAATTCAAGTCACTAAATGGATTCAAAATACCTCGGTTGATGCTGAAGGTGATGTCATAAGTCTACAAGATGAAAAACCAACAGTAGTCTTTGGCCCTAGTTTAGACATGATAGATGAGATAGTGCCTCCTTTCTATGTAACTCTTAAAACAAATGGCTCCATGTTATACAATTGTATGCTTGATTCAGGAGCATCACACAACCTTATGCCAAAATCCATCATGGACCATTTGAAACTCGATATCACTAAATCCTACCATGACTTGTACACCTTTGATTCCAAAAGGGTGCCCTGTTTAGGACTGATTAAGGGTCTAGTGGTTACCCTTACTCAAATTCCAGTAAAGAGTGTAGTACTTGATATTGTTGTCACAGATATCCCTCCCAAGTTTGGAATGCTCCTTTCTAGGTCATGCTATGCCAAACTGGGGGGAACTCTACAGATGGACATGTCATATGCTACTATTCCTATTTATGGAGGAGAGCAGTTGAGATTATATAGAGAGGTAAGATTTTCACATACTATTTGTAAGATTGACCAGCCAAGGAACTATCCAATTTATGCAATAGATCAAGACTTTGGTTGTTTTCAACTCACTTCAAGCCAACATAAAACTCAGGTTAAGATTGAAGAAGTAGTTGAAAGTCCTGAACCAAACCAAGCTGATATTTTGAAACTGTTCTTTGATGGCTCTTACACAAAAGATGAGGTAGGAGCTGGAGTTGTTTTGATTTCACCTAAAAAGGAAAATATAACCCAATCATGTAACTTAGATTTTGAAGTTACTAATAATGTTGCTGAATATGAAGCTTTCCTTTTAGGATTGCAGCTAGCCAAAAGCCTAAAAGTTCAGAACTTAAGTGTTTTCACTGATTCTAAACTTATTATTAAGCAAGTAAAGAATGTTTACCAGACCAAGCACCCTAGACTTAGGTCCTATAGAAATGAGGTATGGGATTCGGTGGAAAACTTATTTGATGCTTTTAATTTGACTCACATTCCCAGAGATCAGAACATTCACGCAGATGCCTTAGCTGTCTCTGCTAACGCTTTTAAAATTCCTGATCGTACTGATGTACTCTATTAGATACAAGTCAAATATAAGGCATCTATCCCAGATAATCTGAAACATTGGCAAATATTTGAAGATGATGAACAATTGAAATCATTTCTGTAGGTAGTAGATGATTTCTCATTTCTGCAAATTGATGATGATAGAACTGAAACAAATGAAGACGCAGAAGCGAATGATAATTCAGATTTTAAAGCCTAGATTGCTAATCACGACATTATTCAATTATCAAATAATTTTATTCCAAAGGGACTCATTCCTTTAGAAAAATTATTCGATCAAAATGATGTTTTCCAAAACCCGCAGTCCATTTCTTCAGAAGATGACGTAGAAGATATTAACGTTGGAACTGATGAAGATATTAAAAACATCAAATTGTGCGCATCTCTAGACCCATAAATCAAAGCTCAGTATTTTAAACTACTGCAAAATTATAAGGACATTTTTGCTTGGACTTACATTGATTTAAAGACCTATGATACATTGTTAATACAACACAAGATTCCTCTGAAGCCAGAAGCAAAACCGTATCAACAGAAGCTTAGAAGAATAAATCCAGCTCTTTTACCAAATGTGGAAAGAGAGATTAAGAAAATGTTAGATGCCGAGATCATCCTCCCTCTTAGATATTCTAATTGGGTTGCAAATCTAGTTCCTGTTAGAAAAAAAAAATGGAGAAATAAGACTCTGTGTGGATTTTAGAAATCTGAACAAGGCATCATTAAAAGATAATTATCCTTTTCCCAAAATGGACCAGTTATTGCAAATGGTTTCAGGAGCACAAAGACTTTCTAGGCTTGATGGTTTTTCAGGTTATAATCAGGTGAACGTTGATATAGCAGACAGAGAGAAAACAACCTTTAGTACACCCTGGGGTACATTCATGTATCCAAGGATGCCATTTGGCTTAACCAATGCTGGAGAAATGTTTTAGAGAGCTATGGACATTGCTTTCATGGGTTAGGTAAATAAATTTGTGGTTATTTATCTTGATGACATAACTGTTTTTTCTAAATCTAATCAAGAACATTTAAAGCACATGATGAAGGTTTTTGACAGGTGTAGAAAATTTGGAATATCTTTGAACCCAAAGAAGTCCTTGTTTGCTGTCAAAGAAGGAAAGCTATTGGGCCATATCATTTCAAAGGAAGGAGTAGTAATTGACCCCAAATGAGTATCTGCCATTGAATCACTGACCTTGCCTAGAAACAAGAAGGAGATTCAGGCTTTTCTAGGCAAGATTAATTTTTTAAGGAGGTTTATTCCAAATTATGCAGAGATTGTAAAAGACATAACTAACATGCTTCGAAAGGACCATGAAATCAAATAGACTCCCACTTCTAGGCATGCATTTGAACAAATAAAAAAGGCTATCTCTGAAGCTCCCACCTTAGCCAGCCCTGATTATACTAAGCCATTTAGTAATTTCTCTTTTTCCTCTGAAACAACCCTTGTTGTTGTTATATTACAGAAAAATGAAGATTCCCATGACCAACCCATAGCTTTTTTCAAAAAGGTTATGAGAGATGTTGAGCTTAAGTATGACATCATTGAGAAGCAAGCCTATGCCCTTATTCAAGCCCTGAAGTAATTCAGGATGTTTGTCTTACATTCACCTATTATTGCTTATGTTCCTAATCGTGCTGTGAAAATTGTCCTAACCCAACCAAACTCTGATGGATCACTCAAATTTTGGAGTTTGATCTAACTATCAAGACTACCAAGCTAGTAAAAGGTAAGGATTAGCTAAGCTTTTAGCTGAATCCAACTACAAAGTACTTGGAATCAATTATGCTTTAGAAATACAAGGGAAGAATACACAAGAACCTTCTGTCTTTGCAAAAGGGGAGAATCCACAAGAACCTTCCCTTCATCCTACAGGGGAGAATCCACAAGAACCTCTACCTTTGGAGCAGATCAGTCCTAGACACATTGATGAGAAATATTTGTTGTCAAACTGGTATCAAGATATTGTAAATTTCTTGATCAATTTTGAGTGTCCAGCATCGTTCTCCAAAACCTGGTGTAAAAATATTAAGTTAAGATCAGTAAAGTACTGCATTATTAATGCAAATTTATACAGGAAAGATCCACTCAACATTTTGTTATTATGTTTAACAAAATCGAAAACTGAAGGAATCATTGATCAGTTTCATACAGGATTTTGTGGGGGACATTATGCTTGGAGAGCTACAGCATAAAAGATTCTTAGGGGAGGATTTTATTGGTCCACATTGTTTTTACAAGTAGGGAAAAGGTAAGAGGTTGTGTTCCTTGCCAATTGTTTGCTGGAAAAATAGAAATTAACAGCTCTTCCACTCGTTCCATCAATAGTTTCAGCTCCTTTTTCTCAATGGGGATTAGATTTTAGTGGAGAGATTCACCCCACTTCAAGTAATCAACATAGATGGATCCTCACTACAACATATTACTTTACTAAATGGGTGGAAGCAATTCCAGTTAGAAATGCTATTGATGCAATAGTAATTAAGTTTATTGAGGAGAATATCTTAGCTAGATTTGGTTGCCCAACTCAAATTGTCGTTGATAATGCAAAAACTTTTTTTAGTGTTAAACTAATTGACTTTTGCCAGAAATATCAAATTCTGTTACATCATTCAACTCCATACTACCCTCAAGGTAATGGCCTTACAAAATCACCAAACAAAAGCTTGGTAAAGGTAACAAAAAAAACTCTAGTTGATCATAAGAAGAGTTGGGATTCACATTTGATTTATGCAGTATGGGCAAATAAAATTACTCCAAAGAGATCAACTGGTAAATCTCCATTTCAATTAGTCTACGAGAAAGATGCAATCTTCCATACCAATCTGGCTTTCCCTGTTTTAAAATTTTTGCAGGATGCAACATATGAACCTGATGATTTTTCTAGAAGAATAAATTAGATTATTAAACTTAATGAGAACAGAGATGAAGTTCAATACAAATTGTAGAAATATCATAATAAGATGAAGGTCTTGTTTGACAGAAGAGCCAGGGAAAGGGACTTTAAGGAAGGTGATCTAGTTCTAAGATGGGATGCCAGGAGAGAAGAGAAAGGAAAGCATGGCAAATTGGACAATTTATGGTTTGGACCTTTAGCAATTATTGAAGTAAAGGGTAAAAACACTTTTGTGCTGCAGAATCTTGAGGGGCTATATTCCACTTATCCTGTAAATGGAAGGTTTCTCAAACATTACATTCAGTATTGAGAAGTTGAAATAGTTTTCATTGTAAATACTTCGGTTTTCTTTTCCTTTCCAAGATGTCAGTGTGATTTTTCTTACAGTAAATACTCCATAGCCCGAGGAGAAGGCACATGGATCTGCAGGTTCTCTGCATTCTACAGGAGAAAGTAGTCTCCAGATGGAGCCAATGTTGTAGCATTTTTTGGTTTTGATTAGATAGAATATTTCAAAAAATGTTATGTTAGGATATGGACATAACAATAGTGAATAAAATGTTAGTTTAAAAATAAATCTTGATAATGATGTCCATATCAAAGAAAATGTTAGGTAGACGCTCTAAAAAATCAAGGCAAAAATAAAATGTTAGGTTAGAAAGAAAATAAAAACAAATAAACTTTGAAAGTGAGCAAGTCTAAATGCCACTATTCTTTTTCTGCAAAATAATGGTTGTGTGCAGCTTGTCTAAATGCCACAACCCATGACAGTGAAATAGTTTAACCTTGACTGCTTCATGCTTTAAATTTGATGTTATACTTAGAGAATAAAGATCTGGCCAAACTATTTAATCTTGACAGATTAGTAGTTAGGTAGAGAATAATAAGGTGCTCATTAGTTTAATCAGAGCCCTTGCAGGTTATAAGGGTAGATTTAGATAGTTTGTTTTTGTTAAATAAGAAGAAAGGATAAGGATTTGCTAGCTTAAATGCACCCATTAAGTGAAGAAAAAATGATAGGATAAGCAAAGGGTAAGTAGAGAAAGGTTTTAGCAATTTATTATTGATTGGACAAAATGTATACTTATCATGTTTCTATGCTCATGAGACAATTATACAAGGCAAATGAAGATGTACTTGATCAAGTAATTAGCTTCACATTCATCTCCATTCATTCATATATTTATTGATTTCCCCTTCATATAGTTCATAATCATTCATTTCCATAAAAACCCCTTTTCCTATGGTAAAAACCCTTTTTGCCTATGAAAAGTAAAAACACCATGTAAAATCCCTTTTACTATGAAAAAATCCCTTCTTTACCATTAAAATCCCTTTTTTACCATGGAAAATCCCTTTTTACATGTAAAATCCTTTACATAAAAAAACCCATAAAAATATCTTTACACTAATTAAATGCTTATATGAGAAGTTAAATCATTCATTAAAAAGCATTATACTTAGTCGCATTTCCCTTTCCGATCATAAAACATATTAACATTAACTTAATGCAATAAACCCTTAAAATTCCCCTTTCCTATATAATATAACTCCATTTATTAAATATCTCGAAAACCCTTAGTTTTATTAATAAAACTATGTATTCTATATAAATATCGCATCAGTGGGATCGTAGAACCCTTTAAACATGCATACACCCCCGCATTGCGGTATGCGATGAATGATCTGAACCTGACACAATATATGGCATAGTTTAATACCACTTCACATCCACCCCCATCACAAAGCCTTGTCTTATAGCATAACCCTCCATTGTTGCGATCCCCGACTGCGATATGGAAGGTCGGACTCGACGCTATATATATCACAACTTATTACAACATCGCAGTTTCCCGCTAATACCATAACCCTTTCCACATTCTGATATCTGGTTGCGATTAACTTGGACCCGACCACATATATATCATAGTTTACCGCCATATCGCATCCGACCCTTATCACATCCCTTTGCGATGGGCCTACCCCCTGCCTAACTCTGATTGCGATATGCGAATAAGACCCGGACCTGATGCCGTTATCTGCCAGTGCTTATAAAATTTCAAATCTGCCATAGCGCGTTTTGCAAAGAATTCCTTTGTTAAATCATTTTTTATGATTTTAACGAAGAAATGATTAAACCTCCATTTTAACTGCTAATCATGTTTTAACCCATAATTAAGCTATTCCCACCATGATTAATCCCTTTGTATTCCTTCTTTCGCTCCACTACTATTTACCTTCGCCCAATAGTTAAAAAGTTAACTATTTCTCCATTAAACGCAATAAAAGCCATTATTGCTCTATTTTGACTGTTTATACAACACAAGCCTCTGTGACCCATAAACCATGGTTTTACCCTCCGATATGCCCCGGACTCCTTCCGATAAGCCTTTCGAAGCCAATAAAGACCTTCTCTGCCACCTGAGTCTTTCTTAACAATTTATGTTTTTTGCAAGTAAAGTTTTCTATTCCAGGCTTACAAAGAAAAGCCTGTGTAAAGTTGGAAGACACAATATGAAGATTACTGTTGAAAAAACACAGTAAAACTTGAAATGCACAGTCAAATCTACTCAGCAGGATCAAAAGAGAGTTATAGGGTTTAAAGAAGTCAGATGAAAGATCAAAAATGAAGAAAACAACTAGCGTAGAGGATACAAACAACAAAGCAGCATAAATGACAAAATATCAAACAAATGAAGCCAGCACAACTTGAATAAAGGGGACAACAAGAAGCAGTTCAAACAGCTGCCCCTATCTTCTAGCATGAAGATCTTTTCTTTTCCTTGAATAAATCTTAAACAATTTTAAGATATTTTTAGTTTTATCATTATAAATAACTCTCTTCTCGAGATGTTATGGGTTTGGAGTTGAAGATTCATAGTTCATTGCATGTAAAGTCTTGATTGTTAGTTCTACTTTGAACTTGGAAGCCACCTTTGAAAGAAGCTTTTGTAGACACTTGATGTACTCAGTCTTTATGGAACCTTAATACAAAGCAGAGGATTATGAATCTGGTTTTACACAATTTTGTGTTATCCTGTAAATTTTTCCAGTTTTCAATCATTATGTTAGTTCTTCATATACTTATGACTTATAGAGATATCTAGGTAGGAACAATTAGAGTTTCAATTGATTCCTATAAGCTCCCGAAGTGATCATCTATTAAGAGATTGGATTAATGCAACTGTCTGTGTAGCTAATCCCCTTTAATCAATAAATCACCAGCATCTTTTGTAAGCTTAAGTATACTGCCTTGAATCTTTTGAACGTAGTTCAGAAGGTTTTCCTACTTATGATTGTTCTGTTTTACAGTCTGGAAATTGTGATAATCATATTTTTTGTCGTCTTCTACTCACCACTATTTTGATCTATATCACCGTGTAAAGTCTTATAGCAGCCCTCTGTTGAGATATTAATATACCCCAATGGATTAATTACTTCAATTCTACATTTGTCTTCATTCATTGGTCTTCCAAAACTAAAACCAAAAAAACCCCAAAGCAATTATTTTAGATGCTCTGGCATTGGTAGCTTTACCTACTACTATCTTAGAGGTACAACACAACCAAGTTAACTCCACTCAAAACCATCCCAAACTAATTTACATGAGAGGCTACCTCCACACTCTAGCAAAAACTCTCTACTCTTACTATTGAATTCTTGAACTCTGAAGCTAGCTGATCCCAATCATGGAGGAATTATTTATAGGAGGAGGAGCTTCCATAAAAGATGGGAGAAAGAGCTTATCTCTTTGAGAGGTTACACAAAAAGTGGAACAACCATCCCAAAGGAGAGATGCGAGCTCATCTGATCTAACAACCAACCCTAGGACCGCCCATGAAGCTGTTACACTTCGAACCTTCGATGAGTTGTTTAAAAAACTTGCCAAAAGTAGCTCTTTGCGAGTGCAACACAGAGACAGAGTGAAGACTTTGCTAGGGCTAGTGCAATCTTGGCCATCTTCGCGGGTGGAACAACTGTTGTTCGGCGACGACCCAAGAACATAAGTAAACAAGGGTCTGCTCCAGGAGAAGTAAACTGAGATATTCTTCCTGAGATGACAAGGAGGGCATTAACACATAATTTGTGACATGACACAAGGAAGATGTCAATAACATGGACCGGCAGTGTCCAGAATCAAGGAATACAGGGTTGGTGACAAATTACTGTGTAACAGTGTCCTGTTTAACTTATTACCCAAAGAAATAATAACAGTGTGAGGCCTTGACTCATATACAACATGACACTTCCACAAGTATGGTTGGCCTAATAATACATCACCAACTTCAAGAGGCAAATCATCACATAATACCTCATCTGTGAAGGGCATGATGTTGTAGGGGAGGTGACACTACTGGTTGACGTGAAGATCCTGTCCTTGGTGAAGCCACCCGATGGTGTACGACTGCGGGTGTGGTGTGGTCGGTAGGCCCAACTACTTCACGACCTCTGCTAAAATGAGGTTCTTTTGGCTTCCGTTGTTGACAATGAATTAAAGTGGTGAACCATTCACCCACATATATGAGTGGAAGAGATGCTCCCCCTCCTCTAGATCTTGGTGCTGGAAACAGTGGCACTAGGCTCTGCATCAATAAACTACTTCCCTTTTTCATTGCCCTTGTTGGTTTCTGACTCAGTTGGAACATGCATCTGATTCTGAAGCCTTTAGCTTGGCCACTAGTGACTGTTTAGCTCGACACTCACTTGTGTTGTGAGTGTGGCTCTTATGGAGCTCAAACCACTTCCTTATTCCCTTCTTTGTCTTCGTGGTGTTGTTCTTTGCTTGCGGATTCGACGGGTTGTCCTGGGTCACCCCGCCTTGGCTTTGTTCTTTGTTTTGTGGTTTGGGGGTGCCTTTCCCTTGCTTCAGATTCACAGGTCCAAAGTCTTGCTTCTTCTGTTTAAACTTATGCAATGTATCGGTAGGTGACGCCAAGCGAGGAGATGCTTAGGAACTCCATCTCGTCCTCGATGTATTTGTGTAGACAACCATGGTACTTGAGTACCAAATGACGCTCAAAATCCTTGATACCCAAGTTTGTGCAAAGGGTATGAAAATTATTTGTGAACTCTGACACATCTTGGTCCCTTCCCTGCCGTAGTGTGGTCCACTTTATGTACTTATCTTCATAGCCCTTGACAAGGTAATACTGCTCCTGATGGCGTCTAAGAAATATTTCCAAGTGGATTCAGCTGAAAACAATGAGGGTTCCCTCTCGTCCCTCTACTCATAGTAGGTTTCCCACCAGTCCTTGACATGGGGGGCAACTTTGAGGAGTGCAAAAGTAATCTTTTCCCTATTGGAAAAATCATGAACCGGAAAAATACCCTTCCAACAGATTTAACCATCTATCTACGATGTCTGCATCTATCTGGACTTCAAATATGGGAATATCAAAGTTGACTTGTACCTTGAAGGGAGTGTTACCTCCAGAGTGGTTTCCAGATGAAGGTGCGTCACCTGTGGGCATCCACTGAAGGATTTGGGCAAAGTTGTCCATCATCGCGTTCCTTTGTCGCTTGAGGGTTTCTTCGAGAAATATTTTGAAGGGATCTCCTACTCCCTCACCTTTCTTTTCTTCTGCCATGGGAGACCGTTGGGGTTTGCGAGGCTAGTCTTGCAAAGGGTCAACTAGTTTGAGCCCTAACTCCTTATCCTGACCTTATTGGGGACATGCAAAGAAAAACATAGAAAGAGTAGACCTCTCTGATACCTCTGATCTAGACTTATGCAAGAACGCAATAGAATAAAGATATAAACATAAACACAGAGATTCAGTAGAAAATAAAACTTCATTTCATTAATATCAAAGAACTGAAACATGCTTACATACATAATGGAAATAAACTAGCTTGGGCGATGGTAGTTTATCTTTGAGAAGAGATGTGGTGGATACATGCCTCTGAATTGTGTTACAATGGGGCTAGAAGACCTATTTATTATTAAGAAACAATGGAAAACCCTAAACATCAAAAAACCTAACCCTAGGAGATGAAGCGCCAAAACTTTGGGCCTCGTTTGGTACGTCAACTTCTCGGGGTCGTAACTTTGGCATACGATCTCTGTTTGATGCGTACAATACCTCGCTAGAAAGATCTATTCAAGGACTACAATTTTCAATTGCAAAAATGAGGTAGAGACTCATGTTTCCAAAAAATGTCTTTTAGGGCCTCAAAACGGTTTCAGAAGTTCAAGGCCTGAAAAACTGCGAAAAATAGTAAACTATGCTACAATTAAGGAAACTGAAAAACCGAAAGAAACAATGGTGGGGGTCCAAGTGGAATAGGCAGGTGGCCACCAATGGATTAGGGACACATTGGATCTTATGCAAGATTGCAGCTGGTCTCCATTTTGGGTTTGGTCTCCCTATATGGGGTCCTAACCTTCTAAAGGGCTACATTAGCACATGTAGGGCATGTGTTGAGAGCCATGGGCCTCCATAGCAGTAGAAAACACTTCATGGATTCCCAAATATGTTCAGATATTGCTCGAGATTCACCTATTGGATAAGGAAGATGCACCTGGTTCACCATGCCCAGCCGACCCCATAGTTGTACCATGCCTTTGGCAGATGACCCATGATTTGTATGTTGATGTGGCATCATTTACACCATCATCTGAGCCCTTACAAATGGTCTTTAAACATCTTCGACCTACTTGGAGACCCATGAAGCTACTTGTGTGCCCTCACACCCATTCAAAGCACCACAAGTTTATTATTTGGAGAGCAAGGGGATAACCCCTTGTCCACTACTTTTGGGAGTCATATTTGTCATTGTGGCACTTACGGATTCATCGGGCTTCTTAAAAGGCCCAACGACATGTATTGTTGATCATTCGACCTCTTGAGAGGCTTTTTCTTTTGTTTATGAGCTAGTTTGGTGGGCTTGTCACTAAAAGTTAGTTATTTTGTATATTATTTTTATTTTAGGGGATAACGTAGGCTCAAGTAGCTAAATCGAACTCATTAGAAGTGTATAAATAGAAGTGATGATAATTCATTTTAGCATCATCATTTGGTTTGGACTTGTATCTCTTTAGAGATTTTCGCTATTCTTTCTTGGTGGATGAAATTTTGCAGCATGGAATGAATTTTGATGTTTGGATTATCTATTCCAATCTTGGAGCTTCTCGATTGGCAATTTGTTGATGGTTGGATATATTCTCTTACATGTAGGTACACATTTAATGATATTCTTTCTTTTACTTTGTCACATGCATTGATAATGGGATTTTCGCTGTACTAGGGCTAATTGTTGCATGTATTATTGTGAAATTATTGTTTCTAGATAACATATCTCTATGTATGGGCCATGGACGTTGAACGAATTTTCCTAGAGATAATTCTATGGTTGAATTCATCTTGATAAGCCATCTCATCTTGCAAAACGAAGTATAAAGCTTTAAGGTCACTCTCTTTTCCCCTGATGCTAAGCAAAGTAGTCCTTAAAGCCTTCTGACCTAGAAACGAAGTCCATTCTCATTATTCTTCTTGACTCTAATATCCCCAAAGGATTAGGCACTGGTCTACCATAAGGTGATCATTTTAAGAACCATTTTTCTTCACCTTTCCTTCCTTATTCTAGGTATAGCCACATTGGGGATCCTAGGACATCATTTTCCCGCCACCCATAGAAAAACTTCGATCTCTTGGGCATTTTTGCGCTGGTGTGTCTCCTAGGTCTCCTCCAAATTTGAAGGAATTCTGATTGTGGGATTGCAAGATATCCCAATCCCTAGCCTTGAGACCAATTTTTGCTCTAGGTTTCCCTAGGTTAGTACCTCATAGGGATCATTTTAGTACCTTTAAGTGAAGATCCTTTCTTTGATCCCCTTCTCTTCCTTGTTTAGGTCAAGCTCATAATTGCTTGCTAAACTCCCTCCTCTTGACCTAACCTGGGTCCACTTGGTCCCGTGTGGTCCCATATCTTTTCAAAGTAAACTCTTCAAAAACCACTTGGGAAACCAAGTTCCACAAGGATTTTAGGGTTTAGGAAGTTCTTTTGCAAGTAACATTCCCTAAGCCAATCCCTCAAATCCCTATTCCCCTATCCTAGAGAACCTTGCACCTTGCTTAAGAAGCAAGCAGGTCCCATTCTTGAGTCTCTCCTAGGAAAGGGTCATCAAGATCACTTCACATCAATCTTAGTCGATTTATCCTTCATAAGTAATTCTCTATATATCGGGTCTCCTCCCATCAGTGAAAGTCTGTAAAGAGTAGGAAGCTTTAGCTATGGTGACAGTGGGTTTTATCTTCATTATTTCTCTTGACCTAGCAAGTGCCCCTCTAGGGCCCCTGCTAGTTTGAGTGATAACAAGACACTTAATTTTGAGTTTTGTTAGGCTTCATATGAAAAATGAATAATTACATCGAAGAGACCTAGTTTGACACATGAAGTCCAAATAACATGTATAATTTAGATTTAGATTAATCAAATGGTAATGTAAATGTCTTCTTATTTATATATGTTTTTGTTTATTAAGTTATGTGAGTTTTGAGATGACTAGTAAACCACGATCTTGAGGCATTTAAGCTGTCAAAATCACTCGACCACACCCAACTTGGGCCACACCAACCCTTAACATGACTGGATTTTTACCCATAGAGTTTGAAATTGATGATCTTCACATCACATAGTACCTTTACAATACACCCCATCATGATCTATTCTATGCTCCATTAGCTATATTATTATCTATATATTAAAAAACTCACGTCCTCTTAATTTCATGTAATTTATAGTTTTTTTTAATATTAAAAGATATTTTAATTAAATATATATATATATTATATATATATATATATTTTTGTGTAAATGCTCGATTGTTTATTACTTCAAGCAATGTACATTACATAAGAAATGGCTTCATACTATTGGTTTGCCTAAAGGAAGACCAAACTATTAGCACAAGTTCAGAACCTTGAGATTACATTGACCTCTTCAATCATGGCATCCGTTAAAACAAAAGATTTATAAAATTTAGGAGATGGACAATAGGCACGCAAGCCTATATCTTCACAACAATGGTTGCCAAAATTGAGAGCATTCATAATTTCAGAGAGAGAAACACTTGGAGTGCATCAAGTGTGAAGAACCACTGTGGAACTCAGATAGGTTGGGCCACATATAAGAAAACTGAGTTGAATTGTGAGGCCACAGATTCCCTGAAACAATGTATGTTGGATATACTTAATTAGTATAGTCATCGTAACCATGAACCAAGAGACCGCAAGAAACGATGATTGGGGTCGAACCCAGGTTGCGCATGCCAAGATCCATGAACCTTTATATCACAACCCCATGATGCTGCTAACTACCAACCAGCCCAGTGTAACATAAAACATACCTTGCAATGGGACTGTGGATAAACCTTAACATGATGGGCCTCGCTTGAATTACACTGCGGATGATGAGCCATGCAAATCGAACCAAAGCCGAACATGAAGGTGAACGACCGATCGATCGAATGAAGGACTGTATTGAATGCGAAGGCGTTCATGAGAGGGGAACCCTTCAGAGCAACCTTCACACCAAAATTAAGCAGTAGACCCTGTGCAATAGGCGAATTAACAATAACAAGCGAGCAATCCAACTCGATCCCCATAACAACCATGATAGTTTGCTGGGAGAAAGGGTGCCTGGTAACAAATGTAGAGCCACTGAAATTCTCCATGCCTGAGAATGCCAATGAATTCCCACGATTGTCCAACAAGTGAATGTGTGAACACTGAGATAAAAGCCACCATGACTGCCTACAATCCACATATCAGAGCTCAAACCAAAGGCGACGATTCCATTCTGGGGTTGCAGAGGCATATCTATGGTAGGAGTACACCATCGAATAATGATAGGCTCTATCACACACGCGAGAAGGCCTTCCTTGCCATGATACCCAACCATTATGAGACTGCACACCCAAGAGTACTCACACTTAGAAATTGTAAATGCTCGTTTCACCTGGGAATTTGCTTCGATAAAGGTGCTTCAATAGAAGTGCATGGCAAGCTAGATGATGTGTACATTGAATGTTCTGTCATTTTCATAACTTCAGACTTGAATCATCACCCACCATGGGGAATATTTAATAAATTTATTAATATAATTATCATATTTTAATAATTCTTTTTTAATTATCATGTAATTATTGAACATACTCTATTAGACTTGAATCAATCACCCATAATGGGGAATTATTTAATAAATTTTATTAATATACTTATCTTATTTCAATAATTCTTTTTTTAATGGTTGAACATACTTTATATTTTGCTATGCATATTTTTTCATTTTAAACCCTTATTCAAAAAATACCCTTCGTTTAACTAATATTAAATAAATAAATAAATAAGGGGAAAAAATTATATATTTCACGATGAAATAAAATGTGATCGATAACTATATAAACACCTAATCGCTTCCGCTTGGTTGATTACTCGCCTCTCGAAGTACCGAGTGCCTGGCAGATACGAAGTATGAAACAGTGCCTGGCTGATACGTGTGCTTCAGACATCATCTAAAGTGCGCAGAAGTTTTTGAAAGTTAAGCACAGAGCGCTCAGTGAATGAGAGATAAACTCGGTTTGTGAAGGTTACTAATCAACATTGAGTGAATGAGATACCATCTCAGTCTGGAGTTGTGAAATAGATCAACTCTAATAGATATAAAATTTCAAAGAAATTTACACTCTGTATATCTTAGTAGAAGACAATGGCAGCAGCGGAAGAGGAAAACACAACCCTGAGGCAGATTGCAGAAGCATTTCAAGAATTGGCTCTGGCTCTCAACTCGGATAATGGTGATATTCAAGTGGCCCGCTTCTCCCATGCTTGTTCATTGGTCTCTGTACTCTTTGGGTACCTAGGGATCGCCTTCAAGTTTGCAGAAATAGATTATGTTGCCAAGGTATATCTCAGGGCTCGGCTTTTTTTAATTGCGTAATCGATTCAATCACATTTAATTGTGCATTTAATCCATTGGGTAGTTATTGAATGTGATTGATCATGGTGAAAACACATGGTTGAATCAAATTTTATTGTGAATTCATTCTGTGGGCTCGGCTTTTTTTTAATTGCGTAATTGATTCAATCACATTTAATTGTGCATTTAATCCATTGGGTAGTTATTGAATGTGATTGATCATGGTGAAAACACACGGGTAATATATATATATATATATATATATATATATATAAGTGATTAAGTTAATGGTAGCAATTGCATCAATAAAGCAAATCTTGACTCAGCAGTCAGGATTGGGAATTTAATCCGGGAAACTCGTCTATGATCCTATCCGATGGTCCTGGGCTGCCTTCTATGCAAGCAATGTGCTTTCGGCAGCTTCCTTCCTCTCAGCACCAGTTTTAAATTCTGCAAGATATCGACTGTAATCACCCTTCATCTTAAGATAAAATACCTTGGACTCACCAGATGTGGATGAAGGGATAAGATGTGTGCTTCAGCAAAACAATTGATGAATATATGATAGAAGAAGAATCTGGTTGGGTTTTCCTCCTTGCGAGCTTTTTCCCTGGTCTCTAACCTAAATCCCAGTGTCTTTATTATGTATGCTTTTCTTCTATTGTTCCTTACTGTTTCACTGCGCTGTTGATTTTATTATTCTTTCTACATAATTGCCAATAATGTTATGATGTTATGAGGTGAATGCAATATGTAAATGATGAAAAAAATTGTAAATGAAGTTATCTAAAGCAAAGAACAATCAAGCTCTAAAAAAATTAACGTGGTATCAGAGCTGGGCTGAAGAAAAGTCATTGAGAACACCCCCTTAAAGACACCTATAATGGAAGCAAATGAAGATGGCAAAGACTTGTTGCTGCACAAACTAGCATGCCTTGTAAAGAGGCAAAAAGCTAGAGGGCACAACAACACTTGGGAGAAAGTCCCTCTGTCACCATAGTCTAAGTTCCCTACTCTTCTCGAATTTTCACATACGGGAGGAGTCTCAGTAATAACTCACTTGTGATAGATGTGTATCTATGGTAGGTTTGAAGTGAGGGAAAGTGGCTCATTCAATGGAAAGGTTCAACAAAAGTGCGAGCTTTGGGGGAAGCTAGTAATACTTTCCATGAAAAACCCCTTTGAAAGATGGCTACATGAGACCTAGGGTTAATATAAATAGCGAGATATGAGTTCATCAAAGGTTAAGGTAGACAAGCGAAAAGGCAGGTAATGATTTACTCCAACGAGTACTAAAGCAAATGCCTTCAAAGAAATCCCCAAGTTGAAGGATTAGCTTCTAGGGTTCCCTCTTGATGAGATGGCTAGGGCATCAAATTTATGGAGATTCCACTATGGGAATTCATCCAAAACTTGAGGATCCCAAGAAGAGATACTAAGGAAGTATCTTATCCAAACCAAATTCAAAATGCCTCTCTCTAAAGGATTTCGCACCAAGCCCTAGAGAGGCCTCCTTATCCTTAAGGGGACGAAAAACAAAGGTGAAAGAGAGATGATTTTCAAGTTAAAAGTGATCACCAAGGGTTTAGGATCAATACCTAACCATTGGGAGGCTATGGAGTCGAGGATTATCTCAATTTGGGCAACTTGCTCTTTAAAGGAGGCCTAGAAGCAGCTTCGCTACCCTTAATGGAAGCAACTACATATCACCTCTATATATTTATACTTTGATGACGCTTGCTAATGGAGTTTCAAGGATGTAAATGCCATAATTCCCCTAAGAACATTCATTCATTCACTATATATGAGTAATACATGCAAAATTTCCCATTATTTACAAATTTTAGACAATATTTCATCAATTACGAAACATTAATAACCATGAGACAATATTCCATGCATTGGACATTAACAAAATAATAAATACAACATTAAATAACACTTACAAGATAGTGAAGAACATATCCATCCATAACAATGCCAAGTAGAAGCTCTAAGACGGATGGTGAAATTATCCAAACATCAAAATTCATCCAAAATCTCCAAAAACCATCCACAATTGCAGGTCTAAAAATCTCTAATAACGATATCGAGAATCCCAAGTGTGATGCTAGGATGAGACAAGGTCTCTCCTATTTATGAAAGACAAAGCCCCTTTTGAGCCTAAGATGAACCCACCCATGGTTACAAGCCAACCATGATAGCTCAAAGATTAAATTGAATTTCCCTCATAAACCCACGTAAGTATGATGTCATGCACGCGTGGAGGCCTAGAGAGGCAAGATTGAGGCCTCATGTGCTAAAAATGTGAGAGGGGCCATAAAAAATGATGATGAAGAGGGGGATGCCCTCCATATGCCGCAAAACATCTCCAAACCCCTATTTGGACTTTGTGGGCTCCAAATGGGTCTCACGGGTCTCCAAGTGGATCAAGATCAAGTTGATGCTCCATCGATGAGGGCTAGAAGATGACACAATCACTCCCATGTCTCCCTAGGAAAGACAACCTCCTTTGGGCCTTGGAACAACTGCCAAGTGTCAGGTGCGATGTGTAGTCGGCTGGGGCAACGTGGTCCAAGTGCATCATCATCTCTGAATAATTGGGGCAAGAGCAAGCAAATGGTGGTGCTGAGGAAGCCCATGGTGCGCCAATTAATGCTCTGCATGGATGGAGGCCCATGGCTCTCAACCCACACTTTACAAATGCCATTGTGATCTTCTAGAGGGCTTGGATTCTGTATAGGGGGCCAAGTCCAAGATGGAAACCCACTTGCAATCCTGTATAAGGTCCAATGCCTCTCCTCACCCTCCAATACAATGATTCATTAGTGCAATTGAGTAAATAAGCTTGCTTATCAAGGACAGAAGTAGACACTTCATAGTGGGTTTCCTTTCCAAATTTGGGGCTTTGAACATGTACTGGCGTTACCCTCCTAGGTAGGAGAGGTTAATGAAGGGCCATATCAAGTGGTTTCAACCTCTAAGGGAATGACAGGTCCAAGGTACACCCTTCAAGTGGTAGGTGTCATTTGAAATAGTGATGGAATGAAGTGTGGACAAAGAGAAGGCTCTAAGCCACATGCCATGGTACAAGGGTAGCTATGACGAGGGAAGCCCACACCTTGGGTATATGAATGTAGGAGGGAGAAATTGCGGTACATGACCCCGACTGTTGTTTTTCCACCCTTCCTCATTTTATTTTTATTGATTTTTTCTTTATTTTACTACTCGGGGCTCAAGGGGATGAGAGCATGATGTGTAAGATATACCAATGATTACCATGTTAAAGTGGGGCAGTTCATCGCCCACTAGGGGTTGGGACTTTCATGGGTTCTTGAATGATGAAAGGGGCACTCATAGGGGCCCTAGGAACTAGCGTGATGGTCATAATGATAGCGGGTAGAGTTCGTGTTTGGCTTTTGTCCACGTGCTAAATTTTATTTTCTCGGGCATCTTTTACATTTTGTGGTACATTTCCTATTATATGTGGCCATGTTATGCTTTTATCCCTTTTTTTTAGTTGCTTCAACCTTCGGGCATCGTTCCAGGCCCGACCCAAGGTGTGGACAAGGGGGAGGGGAGGCTAACACCTTGTGGATCCAATGGACAAATGTGGACCCAGATGGGGAAATTGTGAAAAAAGCTTGTAATAAGTAGAGGGGAGTGAGATATATGATATCGTGAAGTAGGACCACGCAACCAAAATTAGGGTTTCCCGTGTAGTGCCACTCCTAAAGCTAATAGCCAATAAAGGAGATCCCATAGGACAAGGGTTCAAGATTAACCCCCTAGTTGAGGTAAGGGAACAAGAGTATAGTCAAAGCCCTTCGTTCTTCCAGGTCACCCAATAATCCATTCCCAAGTGTGCCCAAGAAAAACAAGCATAAACACCCAATTTCATAATGAAAAATCATACCTTTAGGATTGGATGGCCCACCTTCAAACATACGACCATGATAGATGAGCGAGGGTGCACAACGGTTGGCTTAGGTGGCGGAGAAAAGTAGCACATCAAAGCTATCAGGTCACTGCAAGGGGTTGTCGACTGAAGACAAATCTAGGAGAAAATTTCTCTTATAGAGGTCACCCATTAGTGGTGGGTAACAAGACCTAAAAGAATTCTAGGGCTTGAAGGAAACCCTGGGGAAGCTTTGTTCCTACAAGGTTTGGGAGAAAACTCTTGAAGTGGCCTTGGATATGGCCCGGGTTGTATAGCATTGAAACCCTAGTATGAAGCAAAATCTTCTTGATCAGTGAGAAGCCATTGAGTTCTTCAAGTTCCTATGACCAATTTAGAGAAACCTTAGTTTGATTTGTCTCCTACTGTCAATAACGGGAGATGATGTGTTGTAGTGATTATCTTGTAATTGGGTTTGAAAGGATCAGAAAGAGAATACAGGTGATAGTAGTGCCCCTTGGCTAAGAGGAAGACAGGATCAAGGGGGAGTTGAGAGCCTCCTACAATCTACATTAAAGATAAGTACTTTCAAGACTTATGTCATTTCTTTGTGTCACTATTCTTGTGAATTTATTCTTTTTGATTATTGGTGATTCTTCCTGCATGAGTATTTTATTTGTCTCACTAACTTCTTAGATGAGGATGTGATCTATCATAAGGATCATCAAGATGTAGAATAGTGCAGGAAGGGTTAGCTCCAAGAGGGAGCTGGTGTAGGAAAATGAAGAAGCCACTCTTACATCTAGAAAAGAAAGGTAGTCTTGCCTCATCACCAGGTATACTTTCATTATGATTATTTACTTTGCTATTACTGCTCTTGCTCTTGTTTTGGGGTCATAGGTATATCTGATGAATGTGAGGACCAAGTCCTCTATATCGAGATTGAGGAAAATGTGGAACCATCCCATGATTAGAGTGGCACTTGAAAATGGACAAGAGTGTTGGAAATACTAAGAAGGGGGTTGAATTAGTATTTCTTTTACAAATGTTACTTTACCAATAGATCACTTATAAACAGAACACAAAATGAAAAATATAGAATAAATATTTTTATTAATCAGAAATAATGAAGACTCCAATCCTCTTCTTTACAATAAATCTAGTACAATAATGTTTAGGGCTCCAACCCTAGATGAAGACACCATTCTTTCAATCACCAGGCTCCAACTTGTACTTTGCCAAGCACCAACTTGGACTTCATGAGGCTCCAACCTCTAGGGCTCTGACCCTATTTTCTTGAGGACTTCTATCCTCTAGGGCACCAACCCTCTTTTCCAGCACATGCTCCAACTTGATCTTTTTGAGGACACCTATCCTCTAGGCACCAACCCTATCAATCTGCTTCAACTCTTAAATGTAGGTTGAATGGTTCTTCAAGGCCTCCCAAAAACTTCTGCAACAAGCCTTGACAATAATTTTCAAATTAGCCTTCAACAATTGCCCTTGCTTAGCTCATCAATGACAACTTTATGATTTTTAGAAGGTGTCTCCACAGCTCTTCATGTCACCCAAACAATTTTCTTCAAGGTCACATCATGAGGACTTCCATCAATACATTATGAGGTGTCCACTAATGTCTCCAAGGCAACTTCTAAAATGATGTTCAACAACACCAGCGCCAACTAGATGTCCTCAAGATACTCTTTAGGTCTGCTTCAAGAACAAAGGCTTCCAAGCCTGCTTCAACTGGTTAACAAAACACCCCAAGGAATTCTTCAGAGACTTGTTGACAGTAGCTTAAGATCTTGTCCAAAATTACTTTTCAAGTTTGCTCCAAATTCACTCAAAAGCTGATCCAAGGTAAGTCAATAAGTATTCAAGAATCTGATCCAAGAAGTGTTACTACAAGGACTGCTGCAGAGATCATCGAGGAGTAACCAAAAGTCTTTTCCAAACTGATATAGTGTCAGCTCCTAGATGAGGTCTTTGTTGCCTCAGAAGTGCACAATAGGTCTACCTCAAACAAGCCACAAAATCTCCAAGAATTTGTCTCAAAAACCTTCCCTCTTTATGAACAATGCTGAGATCTGCAATGAGTGATTTATACAGGTCGAAGTATAGAAAAATTTCTCGAAAGGTCCACAAGGCACCTTTCACAATTCTGATATGAAGTCACACCATTTGCAGGCTCCAAATCTACTCCACAGGACTGAGTTTCTCTTGGGACTGAGGTCTGTCCTAATCAACAGAGGTCCAAGCTTCAGAGGGGCCGAGAGACACAGTTAGTTTTGCCTCTGGTCAAGCCTCAGAACAAGCCGCAGGAGGGTCTCAGTCAAGGCTGCAGGAGGGCTTCAGTTAAGGCCTAAAATTTCAGGCATGAGCTTCTATGTTCACAGATCCGAAAAAAATCTTTTCATAAAACCAAGACAGTCCCGAAATTTCTGAGTATAAAACAGATCCAAATTTCCAATCAGAGGTACTCCACTGAAATTGGTTTTTATTCTTCACTAGTTCACTATTTCGCTGCTCCTTTCTGAGATTGCCTTTACCGAGTTGGATGTCTGAAACGAATGAGTTCAGGCTTGTATTTATAGTTGTTTGGCACAACGAAAGGACATGTCAGTTGACTTAAGGGCCGATATATCTTATGGAGCCGACCTGTATTGTAATTAAATTTGACCTGTACTTGCAAGATCTATTTGACAGATTTAAAAGATTCCATTCCATACAATTTTAAAATATCTTCATAGGAACGCCTTCAATATTTTTATCCAAAGCCATTGCATTTTTGACAATATTTGGGTCACCATTGCTGCTTGATAATTTTCTGGACCACTTGTGGCACCTCGCTTATTTCATTCAGTTATGGTGTCAAAAGATACAACATTTATGGAAAGGATGATTGGAGTGTAATTCTGTTAGAAACTTTCATGTTGATAGCACCTTATAACAAACATAATACCCTCATTGTCAGCTCTACTTATGAGTATGTCTTTAGAAATTTCAATAGCTGTGATAGTAGCAGTCAATGAATGGATGAAATGGCTGATAATATGTTGCTCCAAGTGGTCTTCAAAGGATGTCACCAGCAAACCATACCTCCTTATGTATGCACCTTGAAAACCTTGCATTCATTATAGGACTCCTTCAACGTTTTTTTTTGAAAGGCAGAGACCGTGGCCTATAGGCATAAGCTCTCTTATAGTTACATGAGCAGGGATTGAAGCTACACCATATTCATTATTGACTTTAATAGCATTCATTCTTCCTTTATCTAGGGTATGGTTGAACAATGCTTTAAGGCTTCTTGGGTATAAGGATCCGTAATTTTAGGGCAAATTCAATAAGATTAGGGCACCTAGGGTTTATACAAAGGCTTTCCATACATCACACAAGTGAGGGCAACATGTGGTAATCAAGGACATGCCAATTCTAGGGTTACAAGACTCCATCAATAAATTGGGGTTAGGATTAGGGTTAGGGTTTTGCAGTTCACTTAGGATTTTGTAATTAGGGTTTTGCACATATTGTTAGGGTTTCTTGTAGTCATCATCTTCAATAATGACATCATTGTATTGACATCAATGACAACTTTATTCAACAAAGAGCTCAAGACCTCGAAGGAAGGGTTGCAGTCTCCTTGGTTGATAACTATGATAGAAGAAGCTTCCTATTCAAAGGGAGTAGATTAAGTGCAATTGTTAAATTATGGTATGTTCTATGCTTAGAGTAGTTTACTTCTTTTCTTCTTATTAGCCATTGTTTAGCAATCACATAAACATAAAGTAAAGTGCAGATAGAACATTAAAAGATCGACAGAAAACAAGCCAAGACAAGAGACACAAGATTGGCAGCTAGCCAGGGACAAACCCCAATGCGGGGAAACTCTTTGATCAAATCTTCTTTTATCTTCAATAATTCAGCAGAGAGAGAGAGCTAGTACAATATCACTAATCAGTGATTTATAATAGCAGTAATGAAACCCTTGAACAACAATAGCAAAAGGGATCACTCAGCTCCCAAAATGTCCTCAAGACAACCTAGGAGAACTCGGTCTCCAACAGAAGTAGTGGCAACCCAAAATAGTCAAAGTAAGATGGTCAAAAGAGCAGTGAATGCTATAGCATACTGCAGCTAGCCCTAACCAGTCAACGTTGTCATAAATGTGCCCTCAAACAGTCAACGCAGACTTGTTCAGCTCTTCGGCTAGCCTAGGAGAGGCTGCCCACACAAGGCCAAAGTCAATGGAGGCAATATGCTAGTCAAAATAGGCCTATGTTGCACCTTCCTGCGTCGTTGCTGCCCTAACTGCATCCTCCTCCAATGCCGCCCTAGCTGTGTCCTCTTTCCCACGTGAGATTTGCGTCCTCCTTCCTTTGTATACCCAAGAGACAAGGAAGAGATGAGAGAATGAGGTGAGTTGAGATAATGACTCAACCTCTCCTCTATTTATATGCAATGCTGGGCAAGAGTGCCACACACTTAACTGCTGGCCGACCTTGACAATTTGTCAAGTATTTAAAAATAAATTCATATCTCCATAAATACTTATTGGAATCGGATGATCTTTAGATCAATCCTACACCTCTCAACAAGAGGAATCTAGGAAAAATATTAGCTGCAATAAATGAGGTGACCCACATGGAGTTTGGCCCTAGTTGCCAATTTTAACACTCCCTCTCAACTAGGGAGAACTTCATCTGCAATTCGTCTGACCGTCGCTACTATCCCAGCCCTCAAATGCACTGCCTTGCATAACTTGGCCTTGCGCTGCTTTGCTTTGCTCTGCTCTGCTCTACTTGAACTATCAAGAAGAAGAAATGATCGAGGATGTATCATACCATCCTCCACTGACCTGAAGTCAGTCTCAAAGTGTGTCATACCACTCTCACTGATCTCAGATTAGTATCATTGATCCCAGATCAATGGAGGTCATCCTAGCATAGGGAGTACGGTAGATACAATGATGCGTCCATCAGTAGTACTACTATGGTCCCTAACCCCATTTCTGTGCTTATTGATCAGATGAGAGGTACTTCCCATGAGTCCCAGACTGCATGGGTAGGATGCCTCGGCATGAGAACTAATCATCCTGTCCATAGAAGAACGAATCATCCTGTCCAACAGTGGCCATAGGAGAACTAATCATCCTGGCCCACAAGAGAACTAATCATCCTATTCCACAGTCACCACGGAGAACTAATCATCTTGGCCTGTAGGAGAACTAATCATCCTGTCTTACAGTCGCCACGGGGTGTCACAGGGGAAGGTTGAACCTTTCACCCTGTACGTAGTGCACCACCAGGGGATGGTGAGTCGCCCTGTGGTCGCATGTCGCTCCAAGAAGTACCTCATGCCCCCCTGGAGCTCCCAAAGCTTAATACATCATACTTGACCCTCATAAGAGGGTCTCTGAATGACACCAATTCGTTCTCGGAAAGTCAAGAATTTGACCTTTCCCAGGGGCTTTGTCAAAATGTCAATGACCTATTCATCTGTACTGATATGTTGGAGCCTTATTGCTCTCCGCTGCAACATATCCCGAATATAGTGGTACCTGATATCGATATGCTTGGAGCGATCATGAAATATGAGATTCTCTGATAAACGAATCCTGCTCTGGTTGTCACACAGGATTACGGTGGTATTCAATGTAAATCCAAAGAGCTTTCGTAACGAGACCGCCTCACAAGAGGCCATACTGGCAGCAATGTACTCTACCTCGGCGGTGCTCAAAGCCACCGACTTCTGCTTCCTGCTCATCCAGGATATCGAGGCAGATCCCAAAGAGAAACAACACCCGGAAGTGCTCTTTCGGTCCACCACACTGCTTGCCCAATTAGCATTAGTATATCCAAGTAGTCTCACATCTTCAACAGTGTATCTCAACCCATGAGTGATTGTGCCATGAAGATATCTCAACAGATTCTTGGCACCAATCCAATGTGTGTGGTGAGGCTCAACCATATGTTGACTCAACGTGTTGACTGCAAAGCATATATCCGGACGGGAGTTCACCAAGAACATCAATGCTTTGACGAGTTGACAATACTCGATAACATTTCGTAAAACAGGTCCGACAACACTACCGCTTAACTTCTTGAAGTCAAGCTCCATCGGGGTAGTTACGGGCTTGCAGTCCACATGGAGTTTGGCCCTAGTTGCCAATTTTAACAACAATAGTCTAATATGATGTTGAGAGCAATATGTCCTTCATGCAAGGACCATTCTTGATGGCTAAGATGTAGCAGTATTTGATGCTTCCATAATATGGTTCAAAGTATAATAAGAAGTATGTTCTCAGGGAAATAAGGTTATGATGAGATCCTAGCTCCTGTTGCCAAATGCATTATTATCAGATATACGTGAAGTAAGCTTATTCAATGGAGGAAGGAGCATATTTGTAGTTATCTTAGTACTTGAAGGGGCATGAATATTAGACTTGTGAGTGCAGATTGAAGAAAGCTCCATATGGACTCTAGCAGGTCCCTTGGGCTTAGCATGCTTGGAATGATAGACATCTAATGCAGACCCCGACCTCTCTTCATAATTGAAGTTATGCCTTTGATATTTGGTTTTATATGCTAACAATTTATTTCTGACATGATCAAGATCATCTCAACATTTAGTGCCAGAGGGAGTTGACTCTTGAAACCAAGATGATCCACGAGATTAGAAGTGTAACAGAGAGATGATGAGGACTTCCTTGTCAAGGAAAGTATGATGTCCAAGAATTGGCATGATAATTTACACTAAGTAGTTGAGACAGCCTCCTCTTCAAATACGAACTTGATGGATTCTTGATTTGCAGTATGTTCATTGAGCCATATAGATTCTGGATATGTACATTGGAATGTTGCAAAGCTAGTATTAGGATACCTAGACAATGTAGTCATTCATGAACTGAGATACGTTGTTGGATACTTGAGACTTTATGGATACACTGATGCTGAGGATGTTGTTGACTGAAAGAGCACATCTGAGTGCTGCCTTAGGTCTGCCCTGGTTTCCCGACACAGAAATTTGTTCCCTGAGAGACAGTGTGCATTGTTGCTAGCATGGCTGGCTGCGAGACAGTATGGTTGAGAAAGCTCTTTGGAGAGCTGTTTGAGCATATGCTGGGAACGACTATGATATACTATGACATATTATGGGTTTCGACATGCAGAGAATCCTGTGTTCCATGACAGGTTCAAGCACATTGAGATTAGATATCACTATATCTAGGATATGGTGCAGAAAGGAGCAATGAAACTCCATCACATGTTGATTGATGAGCAAGCAGACAATTGGATCCTTGTGTTGGAACATGTAAGCTTATGGTTGAATCGATATTCTTTAGGTGTCATGCACAATGGCTAGGACTAACTGCCGTAAGCCTAGTGAAGGAACTGATGAGAGGAAGGGGTCATGGCTGATTGAGGACACTAAGCTATGCTTGTCCCCCTTGTTTGAGCTCCCAGGTAGAGGAATGGAGCCAGAGAGCTCTTGGGGTTGAGGGATCTTTGGACAATAGGGTGGTTGTGATCCTTAAGTTGCATCTCACCTATTGTCACTATAGGATGTGTGTGATCCTTGTCATTTATGGCAAGCTGGGTATCTCCCCCTTTCATGTTTGAACTTGATGAGTATACCCTAGTATGCATCCTAACCACAAGCTGGACTTGTTGGGATTTCCACCCATTTGGCCAATGGGTGAGGATACTTAAGATGGTTGTGATCCTTACCTCTTCGGTAGGTGGTATCTTTCTTAAGTGATGGGATGCAGGTGTTCTACCACTTGACTCTTGAGGGTCAAAGTGCGTAGATCAATGGACAATGGGATGGATGTGATCCTTACTTCTCATGGTAAGTTGTATCTCGCCCATTGTCATTGAACGATATGATGGATGTGATCCTTACCTCTCACGTCAAGTGGTATCTTGCCTATTGTCATTAGACAATAGGATGGTTGTGATCCTTGCCTGGTAAGTTGTATCTTGCCTATGGTCATTGGATATAGGGTGGTAGCCAAAGCTCCCATATGTTGATTCTTCTTCTTTAGATAGAGACATTATTGTTCAATTGATGATCAAAGGAGAGACAAGTTGAGACAAGATGTGATGAGATGGATGTCTTGTTGATATAACTGGGATAAAGGTCATGAGATTTGACTTAGAGACTGGTAGGGTTTGGAGGATTGATCTCCCCTATTTTTGATTGTGTATAATTCTTCCTCTATGAGACAAGATGAGATGTAATAATGATGTAGCTTCTTGCCTTCCTATATTGAGATATGTCATCCAAGATGAGACTTGTGATGCAAATGGAAATTCCTCCCTAGCTGAGAAGGAGTGTTGAAAATTGGGCAGTTTTGGGATGAATTTCCCTTTGGAAACCCTACTGCCCCAAAGGAAAGTCCATTATACCTCAAGCAAGATTCAAATTTGGTCAAAAGAATTATTAAAATAATATGGTCATAGAAAATATTATTACGAGTAAAATTTGAATTCAAGTTCCCTCCTAATTCTACATGTTGGCTTGATTCTTTTAAGACTCCAATTCGACCACGAGGAAGAATATAAATATCTGGTTGATCTACCTCAAATGGGTAATCATAATTCATATGTCATTGAGAAAAGATGAATATGAAAAAGTCAGTGGCTCGATATTTTCTGAGATATGGACATGGATCGTGTTGCTTTTGAGGTTCATATATGGATCATATTGCTTATGTTTTCTGAGGCTCGCTTCTGTGGAGAGGCTCTCTTTGTGGCACGTATTTAGCATTTGTGACAATGGCTTGTTGGCTTGTATTCATTAATAAATTAATCACGGAACTTTACTTGGGCTCCCTTACTAGGGATAATTGGCCAATTGAGAAAATACAAAATTGATCACCAACCTCACTGAACTCTCTCGGACCCAACAAATGCTCATTGAGAAACCTCTATCTTGTGCTACTATTGTTTCTTCTCCTCTCCTTAGTCTTGCCTTTATAACTTTACCCTAATCCTAACCCTAACCCTAACCTCAAAGTGATGGAAGACCGAGGTTAGATCTCACCTCACTTGAGATCGACGACTAAGATTAAAACTTAATCACTAAAGTAAATAAGTTGCTTTATCTAAGTTTTATTTTAGCTCAACAAGGCAACATATAACTATTTGCTTTTTCCTAAGTTAAATTTAGGCTAAGTTACATCAACAAATATTCCAAGGTGATATGTGAGTGACTTGTGAATGCCTAGACACAAGGCCTGTGCAAAAGTACATGCCCGAGGTACAAACTTCAACAATAATCGTTGCTAGTTGTTGGCTAGACTAGATATGTTCTCTATTAGGCAAATTCTTACTTAATTGGCTTCTTGATGGTTTTCTATTGTTGTAGTTTATCTAACAATAGGTTATTTGAATAATGCAGATGGTGTAGTTTAGACTATAGTCAGATACATCGCTTTTACTGGTTGAGAACTAGCTTAATTTAAGTTATATCATGGTTGTTTATATAGGTTATGGATTGATTCTGGATTGAATCTTTAGTTGATCTGTTGAAGCTGTGTGTTAAGGTTCTATAAGGTTGATGATAATTAAGAGACGATAGGACACTCTGATTTGAGTTAGATGATTAAGTCTAATTTTGCAAGGAAAAAATTATTTAACCATGTCTTTTCTGTTGGTTAAAGAGACTGTCGTGTCAGACACTTGTAGGCAATGTTACCCACCAAATCTAGGTGACCCCTAGGAGAAACTTTTCTCCTATTCATCTCTTCCAGCTGGTAGCCAATAGCCCCAGAAAGCCACCTTGTAGCCATTGTGACGTGGAATTCATATTTCCACCACTTGCATGAGTCATGTTTTTCCTTGCCCATTTGTCAAGAGCACCGTTGGAAGGTGGGCTTTTGATCAACATGTACTTTATTCATCTTGAAATCAGGTGCTTATGCTTGCTTGTATTTAGGCATTTTGACATGGATTATGGGCAACTTGGAAGAAAAAATGGTCTTAGCCATAGTCTTGTTCCCTCACATTAAATGGGGGGTTAATTTTCAATCCTTGTCTAGTGGGACATTCCTTAATGGCCCATGGCTTTAGGTAGGGGGCACTACTTGGGAAGCCATGATTGAGATAGTGTAGCCCCATCTCTCCCTATTCCATATTTACCACTTTCTGTCTTACATCATAGGACCCAATTACACCTCCCTTTTTCGGGTTTAACTGACCATTAGTTCATTGGGATTTGACACTCACACATCCTTGTACCTACATAGGGCCTAGAAATGCACCCTGAGAGCTTGATGTAGCTAAAAGAAATAAAAAGAGCATATGATGGTCGCAAGAAAAACAAAAGAAAAATCAAAATGCAAAAGATGGCTGGGACTTACAAATTAGCAGGTGGGCAAAAGCCAAGCATGAGCTCTACCTCATTCATATGACCATTGTGAGGTTCTTGGGCCAATGTTTCCCTATCTTGTAGAAGACATGGAACCCTTGCATGTCCCAACTCTTGATGGGCAATGAATTGCTCGATCTCAAAGGGGGTAATAACTACTATACATCATACAAAGCAAGCTATTATTCCTTGAGATATGAGCAATAATACAAAGAAGAATCAAGAAAATGTAAAAGGCATTTAGAGGGGTGGAAAAGCAAAGGCTAAGGAAACTCATGCATCCACGATTGCTCCCTCATCACATCTATACACCCTGGATGAGGTATTCCATTATAGCTGGTCCCTTTGACCATTGCACTTGGCCATGAAGTCTTTATCCTTTGTTCCATCAATATTCACATGGCTCATATCGATTGAAGGGTGGACCAAGGACATGTCACTTCCCCTTGGGGGTTAAAGAACACATCATAGGGTTGTCTATTAACCACTCCTACCTAGGGAGGTAACATGATTACGTGACTAAGGTCCCAATTTTGGAAGAGAGCCTTATATGAAGTGTCAATTTGCCCTTTTCTTTAAAGCTTGGTTCACTTAGATGCCATAATGATTAATGTACCTAATGGTGAAAGTTGTAGCACTTGATATTGTGTGTAATTGGCATGTTGTTCCATCTATAGGTTTGGGCAACTTAAATTGGGTCCAGGACCTCTAGAGGGCCATATTGACATCGATAGGGCCACACGTGATGTGTTGAGGGACTCTAGACAGTTGTAGAACCTCATTCATATCCATGGGCATCTTCAACACCCACAACGTTCTTACATTTGCTTTATTATTAATGGGATGATGCACCTGGACTAGCCTACCCCAACTGACTTAGTAATGATCACATGGTTTGGCAGATGATGCGAGACCCATATGAGGCTTGTCACATGCCTTGAGACATGGGAGGGCTAGCACCATCTTCAGTGCCCTCGATGTTGGAGCAGAATCTAGCATTCACACCACCAGGGAACCTAGTTTTGTGCCCTAAACCCACATTTAGGGTCCTTAGGATGATTTTCACAGAGACCTAGGGGCCAACCCCTCGATTATGATTTTAGAGGCCCTCTATACTTGTCGTGGCAGGCACCAGAAGAGCCCAACGTAGGCCCTAGAAGGGAAATCCGCTAGCATGATGTCATCACTTTGCTCACTTCGGCGAACACGTGTGTAGACATTTATGTTTTAATCAAAGCTATAATGTCGACTTGTGACCTTGCTTGTAGTTTCCCCATTATTTTATTGTTTGAGGGGCTTGTAGGCTTAATTAGACCTTAGTAGGACACATATAAATTAGAGATCACTTCATTGTGACCTCTCATCATCACACTTTGGAATTTCAACCTCTTTAGAGGAAGCCACACTTGGTCTTCTATCGCTGTTTGGAGATATTTGGATGCATTTTGATGTTTGGAGCTGGTTTTGGATATTATTTGAAGCTATTCTTTGGTCTAATGGATGGAAATCTTGCATGTTATCTTGTAAGTGGACTTTTTTGTTGAATGTCTAATGTATGGAGTTATTGATTCTAGGTTATGCTAAATTGTGCCCTAATTTATTGAAGATCAATTTTAAATTGCTATCTAGATGAATGTTGCATGCATTACTCATACATAACATGTAATGGATTTTCCTAGTTGTGAACTTCTAGTAGCTCTCCCATAAAACTCTATTTCTCCTTTGAGTGGGTAAATGGTAGAAATTTGATTGCTAGGGTATCGAATTTCGGCCTCCTTAGGAACAAATTTGGCTAATCTCTATCATTCTAGACTCCATATTCCCAAGGAACGAGGCACTTATCCAACTTGTTGGTGATCATTATAAAATTTTCTCCATATTTTCTCTCTCTCAAATTCGGGCCTTTCAAAGCTAAGTTGGGAAACTAGGGCTTGATGTGAGTCCCTAGGCAAGAGGAATTTTGGTGGTTGGAGAGCCTAAACATCAAGAGGATAATATTTCCCACAAAATCTATCGTTTTGGTGGGCATCCACTTCAATTTCATCCATAAATTTACTTGCCCTAGTTGTTTTCCTAAAAGGGAAACCCTAGCTTTCCTTCCTTCAACTTAAGGGCTTCCTTGAAGGTTTCATGAGCCTGGGCATAACTGATGTACATTGTAAGAAACTTTTTCTACTAGTCTTGACCTCTGGTTAGTCTAACACTTTTTCAAATTTATCACACCCTAGGTAGTGTATCCTTATTTCTAGGTCTCTTCATAGAAAGCGGATTGCTTCTTTGTGAAGCCTTGGACCCAAATTGTGTCTTTCTTTGAGACTTCCTAGTGAGATCACTTCACACATTAACCCTAGGAATACCTATTATAAGTGATCTCTCTCCTACTGAGACTCCTCCCATTGGTGAAGGTCTGTAAAGAGTAGGGGGTTTTGGCTGTGGTGACAGTGGGACACTACCCCATTGTTGCTTCTTGGTCTAGCTTAAGCTTTGTAGGGTTTCCCTCTCCAAGGCCTCCTAGATTTTGTGACAACATTTTTGGCATTGTTGCCAGGGACAACGCTAGTCTACCTCCATATATTTAGCTTCATCCCTAATGATAATATGTATATCTGTATTTGGTGACTCGATTGGAAGAACGAAGCCCTTGTTCTTCATTGAACTTCAAATTCCATTGCTTGTAGGGTGAAGCAACCATTGCGTGAAGGAAATCTTTGAATTCACCTTGCCAACTCCCATGTCATTAATTTGTAAGACTCAATGTTTCTTTGGAAACTTCATGAATGGTTCCCAACTTTGGATATCACATGGATCCCATGATACCCAAATGGCCTAGATATGAAGCTAATGCAGAATATGCCACAATTCGATGGTGATCCATTTTCGACAGTTGATCACATAACGAAACTCGTCAAGCATGCTTCAGAGGTAAATTTGGCTCATCTAGACACTCTCATCGAGTTATTTATCATCTCTATTGGATATGAACATCGGGGCTGACTTGATTCATTTGAGCTTGAAAGCATTCCATCTTTCATTGTGTTGATCAACAAATTCCTGAAGTATAGAGGGCCAAAGTTTCAAACTAATGAGGATGCTTGTCAAAGCTTGTAGGCAACTCTCCAGAGGGAGGGCCTCATCAATCAAGATGAGGAGGTTGGAGAAAACATTGGAATTTTTATTGATGAGCAAGAGGGATAGTCCTCCCTAGATCACCAAGATGAAAAGATTGATGAAGATAATTTTGAGAACGTGCATGGTGGCGAAGATGAGTTTGTGGAAAGTGAAGTTTAGGCTAACCCTACCTTTTTCAAAGATATTATTTATGATGATGTACTCTTTGAGAACCTTGGAGAAGGTGATCCCATTAATCCCTTGGAAGTTGACATTGGACATTAGTTGCATATTGAAGAAGGGAAATGGGAGATCACTGGCCATCATTTTGACAAAGACCTTATCTATGATACGATGATGATATTAACAGAGACCTTGTCTTGCCTTATCTTCCTTATGACTAGGAAGGTGTATTTGATTCATCCTTGGGCCCTCCTATCATTCCCCAATGCATGAGTTGTCGAAGAATGTTACTAGTGTCGGTCTTCATAATTGTCTTTGAGTCATGATGTAACTTATTTATCAAAAGAAAGAAAAATAAATTTTATTATTAAAGAAATTCACTTATTAAAGCATGGGTTTCATGCTTGGGTCAATTGTTTTTAGGTCAAAACCTCCATTGAAGGCTTCTGGGGTTTATTTCAAGTATTTTTGTGCATGTCATAATGTAAAAGACCCTTATTGGGCTTCTCTTGTCAAGAAAGAAATTTATTTTATTGTATTTTAGGTCTTCCAGGCCTCCCCAAGTCGGCCTCGAAGGAGAAGTCGACCTAACTGAGGAGTAGAAACACCTATATAAAGGCAAGTTGACATTTCAAAAGTGCAAGAAATTTGAATTTCAGAAGTGCAGGTAGGCTGATAACTGCAGACAGACCGAAAAGTGTAGGCACGCTGAGAAGTGCAGGCAGACCAAAAATTGTAGGCACGCCAAAAATTTCAGAAGTGTAGGTAGGTTCAAAATTTTGAAGCTGGGGACAATTTCTAGGTTGTTGCTGGGTTGAAGCTGCAGGACAAGAGGAGACTACTAAAGTGTGTTGAATCATATTGGAAGGTTCACTGGGTGGAGGAGGAAGGTTTAAGGTCTTGGTCTATCTCATTTTGAATCCACTGAGGAAGAGTTTTTGACTAGATTTTCCCCTATATAGGGGTTTTAGACCTAACTGAGTGCCTACATCTACTATCCATGATCTTCATGTTTTTGTCTATATAATTGCTTGATGAGAAGAAGATAAACGAAGAACATAAAGAAGTTAATAAGCATATAATAATATCACAAGTAATTATCAACATAAGAAAATCTTTTTGCCTTTTTGATTATTAACATGAGCCTTCAAGATGATGAGCCTAGGATGATCCCCACTTTTCAACATGATCCTTGTAATAAGCAACCTAGTCGTGATCATCTTCTATGCCAACCATCTCCTTGGCTATACCCCTTTGAACGTGTCCCTAGTAACACCATGGAGAGTTGCATCACTAAGGAGGATTTTGAGAAGAATTGCTTTAGCTTAATCATTCACTTCTCTATATTCAAGATTGTTTTGAATTTCCATGGCACTAGAGAATGTAGGTTTGAGTCTTGCAATCTCTGACGCAACCAACTAAAACGCCAAATCAAGACTACTTTGCACTGCAGAATAAACACAACAGTAAATCAACTAGTGCACAACAGACAACTTTTAAGAATTTTCAACCCAATTTCGTTATATTAATCAATCTTTAATACAACTGTCTAGGGCTCCCGTACCAGGGATCATGGCCCTCATAATCATTGACACAAGAATATAAACTAGGGCTTGGTGTTTGTTGCCACACAATCTAGCAGGGGTCCTAGGAGGGAGGGGTACTGTTAAATTTAGATAACAATGGTATGTTCTATGCTTAGCACAATTACTTCAATGTTCCTTTAGCAACCCAATGACAATTTCCAATTTAGTTTTTTCAATAACAATTTTTCAATAGCAATCACATTAATTGTTAATCACATCGACAGTAATAATAGATAGAACATGAAACAAAAATGCATAAGACAAGCCAAGACAAGCCAAGACAAGAGGACACCAAATTTGGTGGAAGCTAGGGAAAAACCCGAATGTGGGGAAAACCTTTTGATAAATTTTTCCTATTATTATTTCAAATGTTCAGCAGAGAGTACAAAAAGTAAAAATTGACTTGCCAATAGATGATCAAAACAACCCTGTAAAAGTTTTGCAATGTTGTCCGAGTCAACAACAATCAAATAAGCCCTATTCAGAAAGTCAAAGATAATCAAGCTTGGCCTCCTGAAGTGGTCAAAGTCAGCCCAAAATAGTCATAAATCTGTGGTCAAACTTGGTCAACCTGCGACCAAAGCTATGGTCAAATAGGCCTACAGTCAACATAGGTCAAAGTCCTCCTTTTGCCTCGGTTCTTGTGCCCAAAAATGTGGCTTGTTGAGATGGAAATCCACCCTGAAAATCGAAGTCAAAGGATGCCCAGAAAGTCAAAGTCAACGCTGGTCAAATTACAAAATTTTTTGAGATTTTCAGCCTTGCAATTCTGTCCTGTAATTCGACCTCCTTGTGCCACACATGGGAGAGAGAGAGAGAGAATGCTCAATGCTGTTTGAACCAATGAGAGAAGGAGAGAGAATGTGTGAGTGATGATGATGCCAAATGAGGTGAGACTCTGAGAGGTCACTTGTATTTATACAAGTCGTTGAGGGTGAAGAGTCATGTCCATTGGGCTTCATGAGGCTTCATGAGCCTCCATGATGATGTGGCCGACCTGAACAATTTGCACATGTGTGGGCATAAATTCAAAATCACACTTTTGCTTGTCCAAATTAGATGATCTTTATATCAATATTGGTCCTCTCAAAAAGAGGAATTTAATGCAATCATCACCTCCATCAAATGAGCTGACCTAAGGTGGAATTTGGCCCTAGTTGCCAATTTTAACAGGTACCTAAGGGACAACTACTATACCAAATGACAACAATGGGACAAAGACCCACTGTCACCTCAGTCAGTGTCCCTTGTTCTTTACGGACTTTCACCAATGGGAGGAGTCCCGGTATGCAGGAAATCACTAATAATGATAGGATCATGTTGATTTTTGGTAGAATTGGATGTGCTCTAGCCATGAAAATTGGTGGAGAGGCTAAGGCACATGAGATCTTCAAGACCCAGAAATAGTTTGGGGAAATTCCACCCAAATGGAGAGATATTAAAATAATTAATATTTTTAATGGGGTTCCTAAGTCTAAATTCAAGAAAATTAAAATATTAATGTGTATTAATATAAAATGGGTGAGAGTTCTAAATGACGAGGATCAAGCCAAATCTAATCTTAGTCATTGATTAGGGACTTAATCTTGGCCGTTGAATCGCCAACAAGAAAAGTATAAGAGGAGGCTTGAGGGTCAGTTGGAGACACACCAAGTTGATCAATCAATTTGATTTTCTAGGGCAGGGTTTGCTGAGAAATCGAGTTAGTGATCTGTTGCAGCGAGGGGCAGTTCCGCAGAAGGCTGAGAATACATATCAGAGAGGCAGAGAAAGTGTTGGAGAGACAATGCAGAGCCTAGGAAGGCTGACGCAGAGGCAACAAGGATTGACTCAAAGGCTGAGGAGGCTAGCGGAGGTGACGCTGAGGGCCAAGAGGTTGACACAGAAGCAACAGAGGCTAGCAGCGCTGACGTTGGGCTGAAGAGGCCGCGTTGAGGAACTTTCGTGGGGCAGACTGGGAGCTGAGAGGAAGACGCAGAGCAGAAGAGGGTGACGCAGTTCTAGAGAGAAGCTTGG
Source organism: Pinus taeda (assembly GCA_000404065.3). Taxonomy (NCBI): domain Eukaryota; kingdom Viridiplantae; phylum Streptophyta; class Pinopsida; order Pinales; family Pinaceae; genus Pinus; species Pinus taeda. Next base: position 128,835 of record APFE031757137.1, on the reverse strand, counting down.
AGCAGCTTTCGCTCTCCAGCTAAGGAACTATCGAAGTTGCTATGGGATCAATCATCCGGTTGCTGATCAGCCGGAATATCTATCTCCGAGGAGAGGTACTTCTACCAAGGAAATTCTCTGAAGGGTGAGCCATTTTTAACACCTTAGTTGTATTTAGAAATCTGCATAATAATAAAACCCTCATATCTGCTGCACTGATTTTCCCGCCTTGGGTTTTTTCCGGGACGATTGACCAAAAATAACGGTGTCCCTTGTGTGTTGTCTCAGTTATTTTAGTTTTTGTTCCGTATATGTGTTGAGGCTGCATTTGTATGGATTTCCCTACCAGATAATGCGGTAGGGATTTCTAATGTGTCAGACTTAGAAATTTCAACATGGTATTAGAAGGATTACAGATCACAGGAGGATTGAAGACACCAACAGAAGAAATTTGAAAAATTTGCAGCAGCAGTAGCTGTCCCGAGAGAGCGCTGTTCCAGAGCTGAAGTGGCAAGAGAAGAAGTGACGCAGTGCTTAGAGAGTGATGCAGAGGCTCATGTAGAACCTACGTCAGCATTTCGAACCAAGGGAAGGGCCAACACAGAGACAAAAGGTGGTAGATCAGGCCTACGCAGTGCCCGGTTATCTTTCTCAACAAGGAAGGATTGACGTTGAGGCCAGGAGGAGCTCAGATTCTTCAGTTGCTGGGGCTAAGAGAGCTGTGCAAATTGTGATTTGAGGAGCTGGTGGGACGCTGTTTTTGTCAGTGCAGAACAATGTCTAAGGAGACGGAATCAAGGTAGAGGGAAGCACTACCTCGACAGATTTCTATCCAAGAAATCCATATCCGAGTTGCAGCGACAAAGGAGGATTGGAGAGGAGTGGCTCGGTTGTTGGCCGGAGGATTCCCATGAAGGAAATCAAGACTCAAAGGGAGTCTAGAGGAGCTTGTTTTTTAGAGGGTTTCTTGCGCCAAAGAAATCCAGATTCGAGTTTTGTTGGGGCAGCAGTGAAAGAGGGAGAAGGGAACCAGTTCGACATTTTGGTAGAGATGGAAGCCACATCTCTAGGAGGGAGGTGGGGTGACATCGAGTTGTAGTCAGGAGGACTACATGCTAGGGCAGGATCCTTGAGGTACCCAAACTCTTGGATCACATCCCGCTATGGGAGCCCTTAATGACAGTAGCATGATGATAGGTGTCGGGTGGAGCAACGTGTGGTGAAGTGGCAAGGTAGGGCTAAAGTGCAGAAGTCTGTAGCAGCGCAACAAAAGTTGCAGCAGTGTGAGAGGCATAAAGGTGCTTGCAACAATGTAATGGCAGCAGAGGGAGCACATGATAGCAACATAGGCAACTTTAGCATCACGAGGCTTCCAATTTGACCAGGATGTCAGTATTTGGGGAAGTCAGTTACCTACTTCTCGGTAACTGAGTTTCAGTGCAACAGTTAGTAGTGGCAGTGTTAGGGGCAGCATGGATAACATGTTGAGAGGGAGCTAAGTACAAATGTAGCAGTGGCAGTGGCAGTGTCATGGGTAGTAGTACATGAAGCAGTAGTGCAGTGGATGTAGGGCAGAAGGCCCAACGTCAACACAGGTACCTGTGTAGAGGATCAGTGTGATGTTTCCACGGTGAAGCATTATTAGAGCACATCCCTTGCTAAGAGGGAGTGTTGATTTTTGGTAGCATCAGATGTGCTCTAGCCATGAAAATTGGTGGAGAAGCTAAGGCACATGAGATCTCCAAGACCCAGAAATAGTTTGGGGAAATTCCACCCGGATGGAGAGATATTAAAATAATTAATATTTTTAATGGGGTTCCTAAGTCTAAACTTAGGAAAATTAAAATATTAATGTGCATTAATATAAAATGGGTGAGAAAGTTCTAAATGACGAGGATCAAGCCAAATCTAATCTTAGCCGTTGATTAGGGACTTAATCTCAGCCGTTGAATCATCAACAAGAAAAGTATAAGAGGAGGCATGGATAGCATGTTGAGAGGGAGCTAAGTACAGATGTAGCAGTGGCAGTGGCAATGTCATGGGTAGTAGTACATGAAGCAACAGTGCAGTGGATGTAGGGCAGAAGGCCCAACATCAACACAGGTACCTGTGCAGAGGATCAGTGTGATGTTTCCACGGTGAAGCATTACTAGAGCACATTTCTTGCTAAGAGGGAGTGTTGATTTTTGGTAGCATCAGATGTGCTCTACCCATGAAAATTGGTGGAGAGGCTAAGGCACATGAGATCTCCAAGACCCAGAAATATTTTGGGGAAATTCCACCTGGATGGAGAGATATTAAAATAATTAATATTTTTAATGGGGTTCCTAAGTCTAAACTTAGGAAAATTAAAATATTAATGTGCATTAATGTAAAATGGGTGAGAAAGTTCTAAATGATGAGGATCAAGCCAAATCTATTCTTAGCCGTTGATTAGGGACTTAATCTCAGCCGTTGAATCGTCAACAAGAAAAGTATAAGAGGAGGCTTGAGGGTTAGTTGGAGATACACCAAGTTGATCAGTCAATTCGATTTTTTGGGGCAGGGTTTGCTAAGAAATTAAGTTAGTGATCTGTTGTAGCGAGGGGCAGTTCGACAGAAGGTCAAGAATACATATCAGAGAGGCAGAGAAAGCATCAGAGAGACAGCGCAGAGCCTGAGGAGGCCATCGCAAGTGATGCAAAGGGCCAAGAGGCTGACACAAAAGCAGCAGAGGCTAGTAGCGCTGGCACTGGGATGAAGAGGCCGCGCTAAGGAACTTTTATAGGGCAGACTGGGAGCTGAGAGGAACACACAAAGCAGAAGATGGTGACGCAGTTCCATAGAGAAGCTTGGAGCAACTTTCGTTGTCCAGCTAAGGAACTGTCGAAGTTGTTGTGGGATCAGTCATCCGGTTGTTGATCAACCGGAATATCTGTCTCCTAGGAGAGGTACTTCTACCAAGGAAATTCTCTGAAGGGTGAGCCATTTCTGGCACCCTAGTTGTATTCAAAAATCTGCATAATAATAAAACCCTCATATTTGCTGCACTGATTTTCCCGCATTGGGTTTTTCTGGGGATGATTGTCCAAACATAGTAGTGTCCCTTGTGTGATTGTCTCAGTTTTTTTAGTTGCTGATCTGTATATGTGTTGAGGCTGCATTTGTGTTTATTTCAGTATTTATATTTTTAAATAACTTGTTAATGGAAAGAACAAGTAGGAGATAATAAACCAGATAATGCAGTAGGGATTTCTGATGTGTCAGACTTAGAAATTTCAACAGATCAATGACAAGGTATGAGGTGATTGCCAAGGCCCATTCAAGGAGAGGCTCAACTAAGGGCTCAATGGTTCAAGAGAAGCTAAAGGCTCTCCGAGAAAGACTTCTGAGGAAGGCCTAGACCCAGGTTTAAGGAATGTTCAATAATTATTAGTATGCCTAAGATCAAGACCCTCAATATGATATAGGATTTCTCAAGATATTGTTGATGACCCCATGGAGCCTATGGACCCCTTGGATTCTCCTCCAAGTGATCCCCTTGCCAAGAAGAGACCATTATGGCTTCATGATACATTACAAGATGCTGAGAGACATGTTCGTGCCAAAAGGACCTTTAGAGAAAGAAAGAAGCCATGCCAATATCAGGGATACGTTGTAGCTATGAGCTCCATCATACAGGTTGAACCTCCCACCTTTGAAGAAGCTACGAAAGAATAGGTTTGGAAGGATGCCATGGCTGAAGAATATGAATCAATTATGAAGAATGATGTATGAGATGTTGTTCTGAGACCTAAAGGGAAATCCGTCATAACTTCAAAATGACTATACAAGATCAAGCATGGAGCTGATAGAAGCATTGAGAAATACAAAGCAAGGTTTGTGGCCCAAGGTTTCTCCCAGAAAAAGGGAGAAGACTATGATGATATATTTGTTCCTGTTGCCGGCTACACCATTATTAGATTGATTGTTTCCCTTATTGCTAGTCAAGAATGGACCCTTTACTAGATGGATGTAAAGATGACATTTCTTCATGGCATGCTACAGAAATAAGTATCTATTGAGTAGCCTTAGGGATTTGAAGTACAGGAAAACTCATATTTGCAGGTTGTAAAAAGCATTATATGGTTTGAAGCAAGCTTCCAGAGCCTGGTATGCCTGCATTGATAGTTACTTTGTGAAGCTTGGATTCATGAGAAGCAGAGTCGATCCGAACCTCTACTTCAGAGTGGTCCAAGGTATGTCTTTGATTTTGGTTTTATATGCTAACTGGGCTGGAAATGCTATTGGTAGGAAGAGCACATCTGGATGTTGCTTTAGCTTGGGGTTTACGATGATATCTTGGATAAGTAGGAAACAAAAGTTCGTAGCTTTAAGCACGATCGAGGCAGATTACATCGCTGCTAGCATAGATGGCTGTGAAGCAGTCTAGCTGAGGAAGCGCGCTGTTTGAGCAGGTCCTATATACAATCATGATATATTGTGACAATAAGAGTGGGATTCGATTGGTAGAGAATCCCGTATTTCATGACAAGTCCAAGCATATTGAGATCAGGTATCACTACATTCGAGACATGGTGCAGAGAAGAGCTGTGAGATTCCATCACATTTCGGCCGATGAGCAAATATCGGATATATTCACCAAAGATTTGTCGAAAGGGAAGTTCTTGGTCTTCAGAGAGCATCTTGAACTGATGGATGCGACCCTCCTGGATAATCGAGGACACTGAGCTATGCTCTACCCCCTTGTCTGAGCTCCCAGGGTGAGGAATAGAGCCTTAGATCTCCTGGGGTTGAGGGATCTTTGGACAATAGGATAGTCTGTGATCCTTACGTCTTTGTAAGTCGTATTCTGCCTATTGTCGAGCAATAGGATAGTTTGTGATCCTTACCTCTCGGTAAGTTGTATCTTGCCTATTGTCTCCCTTTCGTGTTGACAGAGTATACCCTAGTTAGCATCCTACCCACAAGCTGGGCTTGTTGGGATTGTTTTCCAACTTATCTGGCCAATGGGTGCTAGTCACTTGAGTTAGGCACGATCCATGCCATTTATGGTAAGTGTTATCCTGCTCAAGTTATGGGATGCAAGGTGTTGTACCACTGATTCATGAGGGTGAAGCTGGGAAGATCAACAGACAATAGGATAGGTGCGATCCTTACCATTTATGGTAAGTGGTATTCCTCCTATTGTCACCAGACAGTGGGATAGGTGCGATCCTTACCTCATAAGGTAAGTGGCATCCCTCCTATTGTCTGTGGATTCCTGGTGGTAGCAGAGGCTCCCCGATGATGATGACTCCCGGTGGTAGCAGAGGCTTCCCGATGATGACGACTTTGGATGGTAGCAAAGGCTCCCCCCGATGGATAGAGGGTGGTAGCTTGAGCTCCCCTATGATGTCAAATTCTTCTTCTTTTAGATTCGAGAGTGTTCAACAGATATGAGCAATGACGACATTTGATTTGATGATGACAAGATATTTGAGATGGGACATATGTTGTAGTCCGTAATTTCTCACTAGCTGAGAGGGAGTGTTAATTGCGAAACTCAAGGACAAATTCAATCCTTTGAACAACCTTTCTCATCAGGAAAGACCCTGCCTATCCCTTGAAAGAATTTAATTTGGTCAAGGAAAAATATTATTTTTAATATGAAACCCACGTTCACAAAAGTTCAAGTCGGCCTGGAAGAGGAAATTCGACCCCCTTGACCACATATAAATAGACATCACTTGACATCATTTGGAGGCATCTTATCGCACATCACATCATTCATTCATTGGTTCATACACTTATGAAATTGCAGGGCCGAGCTACAAAAAGTACGAAATCTGTGAGCTATCGAAAGATGTCTTTCTGCAATCTGTGAACTACAAAAAGTTTGTGATCTCCATGCTTACACTTGCAAAGAGGTAAAATACATTTTTGTGCTGCGTTAACTTTTTTAATTAGGGCAACTTTGACCAACATTGACTCTTAAGGTTTTGGAATTGTTTGACTTGGTTTTTGGATCAGTTTTGGAAGACGAATTCAGAAGCAAGGAGGGCAAAATTTTCTAGCACTTTGACCTTGGTTGACCGCACATCTGAAGCTGCCATTTGACCACAAGGTTGACCGCACATCTGAAGCTGCCATTTGACCACAAGGTTGACCTTGAATTTGACCAATTTCTGAGGCATATTTTGGGACTGATTTGACCATGTTTGACTGAGCTAAAGACACCGAGTTTTTTGTTGCCGAGACCAATATTTTTGAGGCACTTTGATTGTTGAACGTTGACTAATTAGGGCATCTTTGACTGTTGTTGACTTTGACTGAAAATTGCAGCCTTCGACTTTTGATCAAATTTGACTTTTGGGCTCATCTCTCATTAGATATTAGTTAGTTGAATTGTATTGTTAGAGCTGTTGACCTTTGTCTCATTGTTGATGAATTGGAACATTGTATCTCTTTGCTGAACATTTGATGGCAATCTAATAGGAGAATTTTAAAAGGGTTTTCCCCCTTATGGGGGTTTTCCTTGGTCTTTGACCAAATACTGTCTCTCTCTTGTTTTTGGTTGTCTTCTATTGTGCATTGGATTCATTGTTTTGTCTTCAATTGCTTCATTAGATAAATTTTGAGGTCTAAATTGGGTCTCCTAAGGAATGTTATAAAATAATAGTGGAAAAAATAAAATAAGATTAGATTACATCATAAAGTTTTAGAGGGAAAAAAGAAAAAACTACTTTTTCAACTTATCTCCCTATGGTTTTACTCAAATTTTGAGCGGGAGCACTCGTTGGATGCATAATTTAATTCCTCATCCAAGGAGTACCCATGTTGCATACTTTCGATGGACCCCGCTACACGAAAAATGAGAAATACAGGAAAAATGTGATTGCAATAACGTTTTTCATGCATTTCTCATTTTTCGTGTAGCAGGGTTCATCGAAAGTATGCAACATGGGTACTCCTTGGATGAGAAATTAAATTCAGCGTCCAATGAGTGCTCTTGCTCGAAATTTGAGTAAAACCGTAGGGAGATAAGTTGAAAATACGAGTTGGAAAAGTAGTTTTTTATTTTTTACTTTATTTTTATTTTTTAATCTTTTTACTTTTTTACCCCAAAAATGGTGAATCATCCCCCATGGTTGATACGATCATCTTGAATCCTATTGGGTCTTATAAAGTTGATTTTGGTTGTACATTTTTGTTTTGAGGCCCATTTTAGACCTCACAATTTATCTGATCATTGTTACTGGAAGATTGAATTATATTGGATAAATTGATTGCTAATTCAAGAAGAATTGGAACAAGTGATCGTGTTAAGCATAGAACAGTGGAAAATTAACACAAGAGGCTTTGTAAGATGATTGTATACCTTCAAGTAGGCTTTCGCTATTCTTCAAAAACCTAGTTAGGGCTTACACTAGACCTAGGGTTTTAAGGATAACCGTGGGAGGAAATTCCCTCTAAAGCACTCTCTAGGTGAAGGTAAGGTAGAGGAAAGGGGTTCTTGTGATTTATTCCAATGAATACAAGGCTCATACTGCCCTCAAGGAAGCCACCTTGTCAAGAAGACTGCTTGGGTTACCCTTCTAGGATAATGGCTAGGGCTTCAAATATCTTGAGATTCCACCGTGAGAATTGCTTCAAAATTTGAGATCCCCTAAAGGAAACACTAGCACAGATCCCTATCCAAGCAAATTTGAAAAATATGCCCTCCAAAGGATTTCGAAAGGTGTCTTAGCTAGTCTTATACGAAAAGGGGTTGAAATTTTGAGAAGAGAAAAAGAAAGGGAAAAGAGGGGTGATCATCAATCTTACTCAGACAAGTGCCTTATTCTTGGGCTATGGAGTCTATGATGAGTGAATATTTGCCAACATTTGTCTTAAAGGAGGCTGAAAAGTGATTCCCTTGCATGCACTCTTCATCAATTACCTACCAAATTTCTGTCTTTTCATGGAACAAGAACCAAATCCCATTCGCTAGGAACATTCGTCTAATATCATGCAATGAGTAACATGTGCAATTTGCAATCAAACAATCTTTCACAATGATATTCAATAAATTAGGGCACACAATATCTAGTTAATTGCCATAATTCCACACTTCAGACATTATGCAAAAATATTTTTTCACAATATAGCACTTACAAGATGAAAATAGACATATCCAACCAGAGAAAGACATGTAGCTCCAAGATAGGACTAAATTTCAGCCTCCAAAGATATCAAAATGCATCAATAGAATCTCTAAGTAGCATCCAAGAAAAAGTGCGAAACTCTTTTAAGATAGAAGTTCAAGTGTTGATGATGATGTCCAGTACAAATGAGGCTTAACTTTATTTATATGAGCCTCTAAGAGTTTGAATTAGCCTAAGATACCCCTAAACATATCTTAATGTGTAAAATAACAACACTCTGGTGACAAGCACACCAAATAGCTCATAAAATGTAAGATAAGCCATCCAAAATGAAACCAAAATGATGAAACAATGGTGTCGGAGGGTTGTTGGAAGGCCTAATCAGGTCTTCTAGGTGTCATGATGAAGAAGAGGGCTCCATGAATGATGGTCAAGGGGTTGGCCCCTTGATCTCCAAGGAAAACATCATGTGGTGCTCCAAAGTGGCTCTAGGGCACAAGTAATAGTTTCATGGGTTTCTTGATGAAAAATAAGCCTGTATTCTGCTCCATATGAGGGCACAAAAGATGGTGTTTTCCCTCCCATGTCTCAAGGATGAGACAAACCTCCCCTGGGCCTCGGATCAGCTGCCAAACCCTGTATACAATGCTAAGCCTACTAGGGGCACTGCTGGTCCAAGTGCATCATCTCGCATATAGTGTGGGGCAATGAACAGGCCGCTGAAGGTGTTGAGGCTGCCCATGACATTAGATAATGCTTTGACACATGAGGGAAACCCATCGCTCTCAACGCATCCCTTACAGGTCTCGATATGATCCTCTGGCAGGCTTGGGCCCTAGTTAAGTTGGCTAGCCGATGATGAAACCACCTAAGGTCCAATGCATCTCCTCACCTTCCAGTACAATAATTCATTAGTTCACTTGAGTGAATAGGCTTGCTAATCAAGGGCAGAAATGAGACTTCATAGCAGGTTTCCCTTTCAAATTTGGGGTTTTGAGCATGTAATGGTGTTACCTCCCTAGGTAGGAGTGGCTAATAAACAACCCTATTAGGTGTTCCTAGCCCCTAAAGGGAAGGACATGTCCAAGGTACATCATTTAAGTGGTAGGTGTCATATGAACAATGATGAGGTGGATAGGGACATAGGGGTCTCAAGGCCAAATGCCATGGGCACAAGGATGATAATGATGAGGGATGCCCACATATTTGGGTGTATGAATGTAGGAGGGAGCAATTGTGGTACATGAGTTACCATGGCCTTTGTTTTTCCACCCTTTTTCATTTTCTTTTTGCGTTTTATTGTTTTTTTCTTTTATTTTACTGCTCATGGCTCTAAGGGATGAGAGCATGATGTGTATGATATAGAAGTGATTACCCCCTTAAGGTGGGGCAGTTCATCACCGACCAGGGATTGGGACATACATGGGTTTCTTAATGATGCAGGAGGCACTCATGGGGCCCTAGGAACCAGGTGATGGCCATAATGATAAGGGGTAGAGCTAATTTTGGCTTTTTCTCACGTGCTAAATTTTATTGTCCCAACCATCTTTTGAATTTTGTGGTATTATTTCCTTTTGTATGTGGGCATTTTATGCTTTTATCCTTTTTTAGTTGCATCAACCTTTGGGGCATCGTTCCAAGCCCAACCTAGACATGTGGACAAGGGGAGGGGAGCACTGGAGCCTTGTGGACCTAAAGGGGGAAGATGATGAAATAGGGCATGTAATGTATGGAGGGGAGTGAAAAATGTGGAATGGGAAAATGGGACCGTGCTACCAAAATCAGGGTTTCCCAAGTAGTGCCCATCTTAAAGCTCTAAGCTAGTATGGGAGATCCCACGAGACTAGGAATGATGATTAACCATCCTGTTAAGGTGAGGGAACAAGACTACAATCAAACCCTTCCTCCTTCCAAGTCACCCAATAATCCATACCCAAGTGTGCCCCAAAAACACAAGCATAAGCACTCGATTACGTAATGAAAAACCATACCTTTAAAATTGGATGACGCACCTTCAAACATACGATCTCAACAAATGGGCAAGGGGACATATGACTGGCTCAGGGAATAGAGACATTTAGCACAACATCATCTACACTAGTGGCTGTTGGTTGCACACTGAAGACAAATCTAGGAGAAAATTCCTCCTATGGGGTCATCCACTGGTGGTGGGCAACATTTAGCCCTCTCTTGGGCTTTCTTAAGGTGAAGCCGACCTTATCTATTTGCCACTTTTGCCCATACACATATGAATAAAATTCCTTTTGCTCATTTGACAAGGCTTCTCTTGGTTTTCTTTGTAGCCCTTTGAACCACTAAGGGTGCCACACATTCACCAAGGATCAAATAAAAAGAACCATGCATGGTTTCACACCCACAAATTTGGGTGCAAAACCCACCTCTTGGGTTCTTAGCCCACATAGCCCTTTTGTGGTGCCAATTCCTTCACAACCCTGTACCCTATGGTTTGGAGTACCTCCGAAGTTACAAATCTTAACAAATTGAAGGAATGACTCGATAGGGTGGGCATGATTCCCCCTTTTCCCCTGCACCCATGAATCCCTTTCAATAGTTGTGGTCATCTTGTTTTTCCATCTCATCCCCTTATGATCTTGTATGTAGATTTTGCATGGATGATTGTGATGCTTTCTTGTCTCACCTCATTACTAATCATTGGGAGGGGGGTGTTCTACGGATCTGATGATGTTAGCATGCATGTAGTATAGGTGCATTGCATATTCCTTTTGCATAACTAACATCATCATCTCATGTTCTCATGTAGATTAGAATTACATTTAGCATAGCTTTACATTTATGTATGTATTATTTCTTTTATAAAAAACATGGGTGATTATGGTGTGCCTAGTGCACATTCTCCCAAACAGTTGTATTGTAATGTGCAGGTTACAGGTCTGCGATCCTTGGAGATTGTTGGAGTTCTCATGAACTCCTCGTTCGAGTACATGGATCACGCTCTATGGTGAGCTGATGTCCTAGTTGGAGCCAGATGTTACGCACCAAAAGTGGGTGACTGATGCAGGTGGTAGAGATATGAATGGCACCTAAAGAGCCCAACGCAGGGCCTAGAAGTTAAATTCACTAGTATGACATCATCATTTGGCTCACTTCATTCAGCTCACACATGTGGAGATATTTATATTTTCATGAATGCTACAAGGTCAACTTGTGACCTTGCTTGTAGTTTGCCCATTATTTCATTGTTTAAAGGGCTTCTAGGCTTAATTAGACCTTAGTAGGATACATATAAATTAGAGATCGCTTCATTGTGATTTCTCATCATCACACTTTGGAATTTTGTCCTCCTTGGAGGAACTCACACTTGATCTTTTGTGGATGTTTCGAGATCTTTGGATGTATTTTGACGTTTCGAGCCGATTTTGGATATTCTTTGGAGCTATTCTTTGGGTTAATGGATGGAAATCTTGTATGGTATCTTGTAAGTGCACTTTATTGTTGAGTATCTATTTCTTGAATGTCTAATGTATGGAATTCTTGATTCTAGGATATGCTAAATTGTTCCCTAATTTATTGAGGATCAATTTTGAATGCTATCTAGATGAATGTTGCATGGATTACTCATACATAACATGTAATGAATTGTCCTAGTGGTGAACTCTTAGTAGCTCTCCCATAAAGCTCCATTTCTCCGTTGAGTGGGTAAATGCTAGAAATTTGATTGCTAGGGCATCAAATTTCGGCCTCCTTAGTGACAAATTTGGTTAATCTTTATCATCCTAGACTCCATATTCCCAAGGGACAAGGCACTAATCCAACTTGTTGTTTATCATTTTTAAAATTCTCTCCATGTTTTCTCTCTCTCAAATTCGACTCTTTGAAAGCTAATCAGGAAACTAGGGCTTGGTTCGAATCCCTAGGCAAGAGTAATTTTGGTGGTTAGAGAGCCTAAACATCAAGAAGTTAGTATTTCCCACAAAACCTATCCTTTTGGTGGGTATCCACTTCAATTTCATCCATAAATTTCCTTGCCCTAGTTTCTTGCCTAAAGAGGGAAACCCTAGCTCTCCTTCCTTCAACTTAAGGACTTCCCTTAAGGTTTCATGAGCCTTGGAATAACTAATGTACATTGTAAGAAACTTTTTCTCCTAGCCTTGACCTCTGGTTAGTCCAACAACCATTCAAATTTATCAAACCCTAGGTAGTGTATCCTTATTTCTAGATCTCTTCATAGAAAGCGAATTGCTTCTTTGTAAAGCCTTGGACCCAAATTGTGTCTTTCTTGAAGACTTCCTAGTGAGATCACTTCACACATTAACCTTAGGAATACCTATTATAAGTTATCTCTCTCCTACCGAGAGTCCTTCGATATGTGAAAGTCTGTAAAGATTAGGGGGTTTTGGTTGTGGTGACAATGGGCCACTACCCCATTGTTGCTTCTTGGTCTAGCTTAAGCTTTGTACAGTTTTCCTCTCCAAGGCTTGCTAGATTTTGCGGCAACAGGTTGAAAACCTTTGGCTTAGGATTTTCTTAGGATTTGCATTCGAGAGGTACGTATCCCACTAAGTTGCCTAGGACTTGCTAATGGCTCGAGCCACTTGCCTAGGGCAAACCACCTAGGGTTTTCTAACTTTTTCAAATATCACAACAAAATGGTTGCATTAGCAAAACAACTTGTTTGCTAGGATGATAGAAACTTGGTATCTGTAAACAAGGTGAACTTGATTTAACACTATCAAATCCAATAACTTGCAAGTGAGAATTAGCTGAGTTGCCTACTATGTTTCATGTTGCCGCAAAATCTAGTAGGCCTTAGAGAGGGGCACCCTACAAGGCTAATACTTGACTAGGTGACAACAATGGGGTGATGGTCCCTTTTCACCATAGACAAAACCCTTGCTATTTAACGGATTTTCACTGATGGGAGGAGTCTCATTACATGAGAAGGTCACCTAATGTATATTCTAGGGTTAGGGTACAAGGTGATTTGAAGAGACCTTCTACAAGAAAGGCACAATTTAAGCTTGGGATTCCAATTGGAGGCAATTCGCTTTTTTGATAGAGGCTTATTTGATGAGGTTCAAGACCTAGGGTTTGGTTGTTGAGTTGAGTGTTGGTGTAACCAAAGGTCAAGGCTAGGAGAAAAGGTTTTGAACAATGTATCCTAGCAATTCCAAGACTTATGAAACCTTCAAAGTAACCCCTAAGTTGAGGAAAGACTAAACTAAGGTCCCCCTTAGGGAAAACAAATATGGCAAGAAAATTTATGGACAAGATTGAAGTGGATGCCCACCAAAAGGATAGATTTTGTGGCAAATGCAATCCCCTTGATGTTTAGGCTCTCCATTCTCACCAACTCACCTTGCCTAGGGATTCACACCAAGCCCTAGTTAGCAAGCTTGGCCTTGAAGTGGCCAAATTAGAGAAAGAGCATTTATGGATAAAAGTGAAGACAAAATGGACTAGTCCCTTGTCCCTTGGGAGTTTGGAGTCTGTGATTGTGAATTTTTTATCTATTGCAACAACTGGAAATTATTCTTCTAACTAAAAATTTAATTACGCAGTTTATTTGCTACGACAGACAATGAATAAAATCATAACTGTGATTTTCACCATAAAAATTCTGCGGAAAATAAAATACTGAAAACTGAGAAATTCTAGCACACACAAGAAATTTGACACAATTATTTTTGTACAATTGTCCCCGGAAAAACCCAATGTGAGAAAACTGGTGTAACAGATGAGGGTTTTATTATTATTCTTCAGCAGCAATTCCGAGTACAATAATTTAGATGCCCAACTGGCAATCTAACCTGAGGAAAATACTGACACAACCATTTTCTGCCTCCCTAGCCTCTGCGCAGAGCTCCCTATGTCACCCTCTACGGAGAGCTTAAGTTGGCGCGTTGCAAATTTCGGCCTTCCTTCCTTTGCATCTTCGAAGGACTGGAAATTTCCCCCCCCGCCGAAATGCTGCTGCCCTCTTCTTCCACCTGCTACTCACCCTCTGGCTCTATCTTCTCTGCTGCTACTGAGAAAAATGATTTGCCTGGGCAATTGAGTATCTGCACTAGTGTATTCTTCATCACCAAATCGACTTCCTCTTATAATCCACTGTTGGAGCACCAATGACCAAGATTAGAACTTAATCAATGACTAGGATCATCTCTAGATCGATCCGTGTGAACTTCTAGATGATTCTCATCGTATCTTAATTAATATTGATTAATTAACCATATTCCCTAAGTCTAGACTTAGGAAATATTAAAAAAAAACGGTTAATAATCTAATTGAGACACTTGAAGGCGAAATTTTCAGAAACATTTTTTGGGTTTTGGAGATCTCCCGTATTCTGGCCTCTCCACCAAATTTCGTGGCTAGAACACATCTGATGCTAAAAAAACTAACACTCCTTAGCTGTGAAAATCTGAGGATCCCTGAATCACTACTGCAACAAATTGATATTACTTCTCCTACTTGTTATTCCATGCAAGTTATTTACTGTGTTCTACTGTAAATATTGAAGTAAATACTATTGCAACCTTAACAACTTTAAATAATATGCGGAAACAAGAATCTTAGCAAGAAAGAAATAACACACGCAAGTGACACCGTTGTTTTTGGACCAATGTCCCGGAAAAATCCAATGCGGGAAAACTAGTGCAACAGCTGAGGGAGGGTTTGTATTATTATGCAGTAGTTTCTGATTACAATCTTGGATGCCTTACTGGCTATCCAATACAGAAAACTTGACTGACAGAGAGATGAATGAGATATACCTCACAATATCACTAGAGATCCAGTACTGATCCAACCACTGAATGGCTAGCCCCTAGTTGCCTTTGTGCAGTTTCTGCGCAATCAATGCGCTACTATGTGTCACAGCTTTTGGGAACTGCATCATTCCTTCAGGCTGAATGATTTGTCTTTGGAACTTCGACTTTCTGCCCTTCTTGTCCCACACCCTTACTTCTGCCTCTGGAACTCGATTCGCCAACAAATTTCGGATCTCCTCTTAGGTT